>JAPXFY010005401.1:0-15071 GCA_030674185.1 Monoplex corrugatus
TCATATTATATTAATTATATTATATTATACTGTATATTCATATCATATCATTCATATCATATCATCATATATCAATCATATCATATCATATCATATCATATCATATCATATCATATCATACCATATATCATATTACATTATATTATATTATATTATATCATACTATAGGAATTTTATATGAATAGTGTTACTGCTACCAATGTATGTATAGTTCAAACGATTGCTGTAATTGCTCTACCAACCCCATTCTCCAAAGTACCTACCAACGTGACAAGACCTGGCTTGATAATGATACACACATGTGCAAAAGCATTAATTACCATTAGCCATTACTATAACATGAATATGGGTGGGTATGACAAACAACATAACAACACAGACAGCCAACCTCTTGATCTATCATTTACCATTAGCCATTACTATAAGTATAACATGAATATGAAATTATGAGTGGGTATGACAAACAACATAACACAGACAGCCAACCTCTTGATCTATCATTTACCATTAGCCATTACTACAGACAGCCAACCTCTTGATCTATCATTTACCATTAGCCATTACTATAAGTATAACATGAATATGAAATTATGAGTGAGTATGACAAACAACTTAACAACACAGACAGCCAACTTCTTGATCTATCATTTACCATTAGGCATTACTTTAACATGAATATGAGTGGGTACGACAAACAACATTTAAACAACACAGACAGCCAACTTCTTGATCACAACATTTATAACAACACAGACAGCCAACTTCTTGATCTATCATGACAATGCCAAATGTGAGGCTCAAATGATTTAACACCTATAAAACAATGTAATGATTAGAAAAATCAAATAACATCGAGGACAAAACACAAACTAACATTGCATAATCCATCTAGCGTTTACACTGCATCTTTCTCTTTTTCCCCCTTAAAAAAATCATGCACACACATGTACACAAACATGCATCACGTGTACAATATATATACATTATACTCATTTACAGCATGCACACATATAGCTCAGGTACACAAATATACATGACACCATGCACATACAACCATTTCAAATATATTATAGCCTTTTACACTTGTGGAACAAATACAGTGAATTCACAAGAAACTAACACAACTATGATACAGAAAAGTGCCTGCACAGTACATGCATTGTTCACAACACTGACAAATTGAAACTCAATCAGCTACTGCAGCCATGAAGGGAAAGGAAAAGGTGGTGCACAAATACTTCAACTATTACTAGTGATTTCTGGCAACTGACCAACTCACAAAATCAACAGAAACCGATGCTTCCACTCTAGTAGCTGATGAAAAGAATGAAAAAAAGAAAGTAATCCCAAAAATCGAACTTCGACCCCATGGGTGAGAAACAGTTTAGTGAACATGAATTCCACATTAATTTGCAAGAGCAAATGTTTGACAGTAATGTTTCTAGCTGAAAAGAAAAAAATTAGGAATTAAAACTGATACTAGTAAGAAACAAAAGCCAGCTTTTTTCTCAAGCACCGTTATTATTCTGTGCTTGTCAGAAGGATTTAGCTGAATCTATACTTTTACCCTCTCAACTTGAAATTCAAGTATATAAATTATAATATGTATGGTTTTATCCTTTCAACCTGAAATCAACAAGTGATATTTGTCAACAGCAATACAAGTTATATTTAAAATGCTTCCTCTTTGATCATGCATTTTCTTTTAAAATGGTCATATACATGTCTTAATTGTATCAATAGACCAATAATTGGCCGAGTGACTGAATACAAGTGATCAAAACACATATAAATAAGGGTTGTGTATCATGCCTTTGTACTTCATGACATCAAGTTACACTATTGATATTTTACTTCCTTTGATAAATTCTTTCTGTTGTTCTTATTGTATAAAATGAAAACTTGTATTGTTGGAAGTGTGTACTGGTATGTTTAAAATCTTATTTCTTAGCGTTAACATATCAAAATCAATGTTTCTGGAGTTCTGCTCAGTATTTAGTTATGCTAGTAAACAAAACTTTATTCAAAATAAATTCAAATAAATTCAGTATCTTTTTAAAGCTCAGTTTATGTATCATAACTTTGTTCAGGAGTAATTTGCTTGAAGGGTAAAGAAGCATAATCAAACATATTGTATTAACATTAAAAAAAACCATGAAGTCTTATCTGAGCATCACTTCTAAAACCACTCATCAAATTCATTTATTTTGGTGTGTGTGTGTGTGTGTGTGTGTGTGTGTGTGTGTGTGTGTGTGTGTGTGTTGTGTGTGTTGTGTGTGTGTGTGTGTGTGGTGTGTGTGTGTGTGTGTGTGTGTGTGTGTGTGTATGTGTGTGTGTGTGTGTGTGTGTTGTGTGTGTGACTCTGTGTGTGTGTGCATGTGAGTGTGTGTGTATGTATGTGTGAGTGTGTGTGTGTATGTGCGCGTGTATGTGTATGCGTGCGTGCGTGCGTGCGTGTGTGTGTGCGTGCGTGCGTGTGTGTGACTGTGTGTCTATGACTGTGTGTGTGAGTCCATTTGTGTATGTGTGTGTGTGTGACATTTTCAATCTAATATGCTGCTTGATAAACAAAAAACAAACAAAAACAAACAGAAGCACTTCAAAACGAACACCAAAAAATTATCATAACATTGTTTGGAATGAAGGATGCAACATGCAGAAAAAGGATGAAACTTTTCACTGTAACATAACCCATGCTTATCAATCACAAGCAGTACCACACCCAGGATGCAAGAAAAGGAAAGGAACAAAATCATCAAAACGTACTCAATAAAAACAACGAACAGGATACATACTATCTTTTAATAATATCTGACCCAATAAAAATAACAGGAGTTAGGACATCACACCACACAATAAACAGTCACATAAGCGTGCTAAAAGCATCAGTCAAGCATAACCAACCAGACATTTTTCAAAACTATGCTTAGTCTCTTCCTCTCTCCTTCTGTGCATGCATACTGTATCAATTGTATATAAGTGGTCACACGTTGTAATATTTCTCCATAAAAAATTTGATACAAAATTAATAACAACTGTAAACTGTATTGTCTGCTTGCTATGAAAATCAATGTATGTGATTATCTGCTGACAATTCAGTATGAAATCCTGCAGTTCAGTGAGAAATGTTCACTCCTTTAAAAGGTTTCTTCCCAAAATCAATTCAATTTTTTAATCAGGAGGTTGTCTGAAGCATACTAGTGGGTATACGGAAGTGTGTACTGTTTACATACATGAGTGCAAGTGTATGCCTGCATGCGAGCGTATGAATGCATTCAAATATGTCTGATCGACAATGACTGAATATGGTGTATGGTGATGGTAGTGGTGATGGTGAGTGAGTGAGTGTGTGTAGTCTAGGTGTGTGTTCATGGTTGGTTTGCACACATTTGCATTCATAACATTTTTTCTACGATCGAAATTGATTTTTTTACGTATACATGGTATTTTAATTTAAATGTGAAAATTTTAAACTGCAAAAGACTGCAATGTAATTTCTCTTTTACAGTTTTACAGATAATAAAATTGAAGAGCTGACTTGTCTCAACTGATTGTAAACTTGCAGTTTATTAATTTCAGTAATTATAGTTATGGTATACCAGTTTATTTTCACATGAACCACTGCTCATCAATACATCAAGCAGTTTCAGACCTCTTGGAATGATCCTAAAAATGGACTATGCTCTTTCAATACAAAAACAATTCCAATTCCTGACTGAGTTTGATCTTGGATCCTACTCCTTGTCTATGAAATGCTGTGCTTATTCCATGCTTTACATGAAAAGTGACACCACCATGAAAAACAAAAAAACTGAAAACAAAGCACCAGCACTATTTGCACACTTACAGATTCACAGATTCATTTCATGCATGTCAAAGATCCCTGGTCCAGGCATGCCTTACAATAGTACAGACTACATGCAACTTACCCTCTGGCCATTGGGAGCCACAGCCACAGGCCTTTTAGTTTCTGTCACACCATTGCCAGGACGATCCCCAAATACCTCCCAGGGGCTTGATGAACTTGCCACAGAAACTGAGTCACTGAAAGCTGAGATGGAAAAAGGATTGTCCACACCGGCAAGATCTGCCTTGCTTCCTATCCCCTCAGACGAGCTAGTCCTATCTTTGAGTGGCACACCAAATGGGTCAACTACTGACACTTTTGAGTCTGATTTCGTTGACAGTTTCCCAGAGCTACGACTGGATCTTTTGCTAGCACCATCAGCAGAAGAAAAGCTTTTCTTACTTCTAAGCGGGACCCCAAACGGATCGTCACTGTCAACAGTTCTTACAGCCTTTTCAAGACTTTTCTGACTGGAGGAGTGAGATAATGAGCCACTAGAACCCCAGCTATGACTGGGGGAAGGGGGTGCTTGGGTACGGGGCACACACGGTGAGCTGCGTGCAGAAGTGTCTCTGGAAGACTGTGCTTCTTTGAAGGCTTCCACACTAGATGGTGCAATGTCAGATGTTGAAAGTTCACTGATAGGTGAAGAGGAAGCTATGCTGGATGAGGGTCGAGGAGTTGTTGGGAGGGGTGGAGGTGTAGAGAAGGAACGAATGATAGATTTGGAGGGAGAGTTCTTTTGAGTCTTCGGCATGGGTCTGTTGGGGATGGGAGGAGGTCGGGGGGGGGAGAAGGGGCTGCTGTACAAAGCATTAAATGAGGAGGAAGAGGAGGTGGTGGTTCATCAGGAACAGCAAAATGAGCTTCAGGGGAAGACTCCTTACTGCTAGGGGCAGACAGAGTCAAGTCAGGTTGGGCAGAGAAAGGATCAGGAGGTGCAGGAGGTTGAGGTGGTAGTGAGGGAGGAGGAAGCGGTGGAGGTGAGGAGGAGGAAGGAGGGAGGTGAGGAGAGCTGAAAGGGTCTGACTCAGAGGACGCTATAGTATTCAGCACAGTGTCAAGTGAGCCAAAGGGATCTTCAGTGAAAGGATCATGGTCAAAAACACTTGCCTGTGGTGCCACCGCTGGAGCATCTCCTTTGATCTCATTCAGGCTCTTTTTAGGTGGCTGTGTAAGCTCCTGGAACATTTCTTTGGGGCTCTTGGTGGCCGATTCTACCCCTGCTGATTTTTTGATGTTCCCCCCCAGGGGCCCCCCCAAAAATGATTTTTTGCCGGGGGGACCAGGTGGGTACCGGCCCCAGGGCTGCCCCCTGTTTTTCCCACCCGGGGATAAAGGGGGGAAAACAGAAATTTTTCCCCTTTGGGGGCCCCGAAAAGGGGGCCCCCCCCGGGCCCCCGCCCCCCCCCATTCCCGAGCCCCCCTTGGAAAAAGGAACCCTTCTTGCACCCCCAGCAAAAGGGCAGGTTTCACCCAAAAGGTTTAAAAAAAAACCTTTTTGGGGGGGAAAACTTTCCCAAAAAAAGGCCCCGGGGATTCCCCCGCTCCCCCCCGGGCCCCCCATGCCCCCCCAGCAAAAAGGCCCCGGGGGAGGGGTTGGGGTTTCCCCCCCCCATGGGGGGGGGGGTGGGAAAAAGGGGAAAACCAAAAAACCAGGGGTGGGATGCCCCAAAAAATTGGGCCCCCCGCCCCCGGGGGCCCCCCATTTGTTTGGGGGCTTTGTAAATCCGTTTCTGAAAACCCCCCGGCCTTTTTTTTGGAAAAGGGGGTTTCCCCCCCCCAAAAAAAGGGTTCCCCTTTGTCACTGGCAGAAAACCCAAAGCTTTACCCCGCCCGGGGCCAATTTCCCCAAAAAAGGAAAAAAAACCAAAAAAAATCCCTTCCCCCCCCCAAGTTCAAAACCAAAATTTAAAATTTTGATAATCAAACCCGAAAAGCAAAATCCGGGGCAAAGGAAGGGGAAAAGGGAAGCGTTGTGTCCCCCCCCCCTTTCCTTTAAATTTAATGCAAAAAAATCCCTTTTTTTTAATGACAAATTTTTATCTTAGGGCCCCCAGGGCCCAAAACCCCTTTAAAAAAAAAAATTTTCAAGTTTTTCCACAGAGCAAAGAACACCCAAAATTTTAAAAAACCATGTTTTGGTTTTTTTTTAAAAGGGTTTTATCTTTTTATTTTAAAATAAAAAAAAGGAAAACTTTAAAAAACAAAAGGGAAGGTGTTCACCAGCAAAACAGAAAAAAATTTTTAAAAAAAACCCCCCTGGGAAAAAAAGCCCTTTCCCCCTTTCCCAAATGGCAGTTTTAATCCACATTTATTTACCATTTTTTTAACCCTTGGCCCCAAAATCCCCGTTTAAAAAAAAAACTGGTTTTTTGATTGGTTTTTTGGTTTTTTTGTGATAAAAAAATGTTCAAATAAAAGCCCCAAATTTTTTCTGCAAACCAGTAAAACGGGCCTTTTAAATAGGAAATTCCCTTTTTTTTCCCCCTTGAAATTTTGATGTCATTTTTCACCCTGTAGATAAATGCAGAAAAAGCAGGGGTTTTGAATTTTAAACCCCAGAAAATGGGAGCCAATTTAAATGCCCCGAGTAATAACCCCAAAATTCAATTTAACAAAACCCCCCCAAAAAATGGAAAAGAAGGGGAAGAAAAGTAGTTTAAAAAAAAGCCCCAAACCCGGGCAAACAAAAACCCGGACCAAACGGGAAAAAAACCATAACCCCCCGGCCCCTGGGAAGAAAAGCCCCCAAAAAAAAGCTCCCAGTGGGGGGTCCCCCTTGAAAATTTTGATCAGCAAAAGGGGGGGAACCCCGAAAAAAAAAATCCGCGACCAATGGGGTTAGGGCTGAAGGAGTGGTTTCATTTCCCCAAGGACAGGGAACCCCCGCAAACATAAAACAGGTTCAGGCCAAAAATTTTACTTTGGGGCGTCCCAAGGGGGGAAAAACTTTCTTTCTTGTTATGGCAGCAAAATTTTACAAAATAAACCCGAACTTTAAAAAAAAGTTTAAATCTGGATAAGGCCCCGGGCCCCCAAAAAAGGGGGGCCCTACCCCGGAAAAAAACCCCGGATTCCCCCGGGGAAAAATGGGGAAAGTTTTATTTGGGGGAAAAGCCCCCTCCCCCAAAAAAAAAAGAAACAAAAAGAAAAAAGAGGCATTGACCCTAGGGGTTTTTTTGGGGGGATCTGGCCCAATGCATAAAGGGATTTAAGGGTTCCCCACGATATGGGGTCCAGGCCCGGCCCCCTTGAAATGTATTTACATTCCAGAAAAACCCAAACCGAACAATGCTGGGGGGAAGTAAATTTTTTCCCCGGGTTTTCAATGCGGGTTTTTCCCCCACCAAAGAATACAAAAACGGGGGCCCGGGGGTTTTTCCTAGAGGTTTTGGGGAAATTTCCCCCAAAGGGCCCCGTTTCAAAACCTTCCCCCCAAAAGTTCGTGTTGGGCCAAAAGGGAAAGTCCCCCTCCCTTTAAAGGGTGCAATGAAGAGTTTCAGGTCCCCGTTAAAAACCCGGGGAGATGGGAAAACCCGATGCCTTCCCCGGAAAGCTTTTTTATTTGGGTGACAAACCCCGTCCCCCCTTGGGGCCCCCGGAAAGAGGGGAAAAAGGCCCCAAAAACCCAAATTTTTAAAAAAAAAGCTTGGGGGTAGCTGGTGGCCCCCTTCAAGAAAAGGGGGGGTTCAAAAACCTTTTTAAATCCCGAAGTCTCCCCCCCACTGCGAAAAGGAAAAAATTTCCGATTCAGTTCCCAAATTTCCCCTGGTTTGCCAACCAAAACCCCTCCCCCCCCTGTCACAAAAGAGCCAGTAAAAAAAGTCTCGGAAGGAAAGGTATAATTTACTCCCTGGGAAAAACACCAAAAAAAAGGGGAAAAGTGAAACCAAAAACAAAAAGCAGGGAAAAAGGCCCCTTTTAAAAAAAATAGAAAAGGGGGACTGCCCGGCAAAAAAACAAAGGGTTTGGGGTCCCCACAGTTTTATGGTTTATACCAAAGGTGCTGTGGGGCCCCCCTGGGTAATCCCAAATTACATTTTTGGGGAAACCCCCCCGCAAAAGTCGAAAGCAAAAGGGGAAAAACCAAAATCAACAAAAAACCAAGAAAAAAGGCTCGGTTCCCAAAAACCCGGTCCCCCCACTGAAAGTTTTTCAAATTTTTTAATTTTCGTCAAGGGATTGGGTGAAAGCTAACCTCTGGGAAAAAATTTTTAAAAATTTGTGGGGGGGGGAAAAAACCAAAAATTTTTGGAAAAGCAAGAAATGGTTTTAGCATGGCCCGGGAAGGGGGAAACGGAGGACAAAAACCCCTGAAAAAGCCCGTTTTTAAACCCAAAAGCTGAAAAACTTTGGGAGAAAGTGGGAAAAGTCCCCCCAAAAGGCTGTAAACAATGCCCCCAAAAGAAAAAACCCCCAGCATTTAAAAAAAAAATAATTGGAAAACACCCCAAAAAACCCAAAAGAAACAGGGCTGGGAAACAACCAAAAAAAGCGAGTGGGGGGGGGTTCCCCCCAAAGGCCCAAAAAAGGGAAAGGGAAAAAAAGGGGGACCTTTAACATACAGGAGCCCAAGGAAAAAAAAGAAGATGGTTTAAAAGAAGTGGCCCGAAGGCCGTCCAGCAAGGGGGCCCAAAAGGGGAAAAAGGGGCAACTTGGGGGCCAGTGGGCCCAAAACCCCAAAGAATCCCCCCCAAGCGGGGAAAGATATTTTTTTTTTTTTTTTCACAAAGGTTTTCCCCCCTAAAAGGAAAAAAACCCCTTCCCCCCCCTCAGATTTTTGTTAAAAATGAAAAAATGCCCCCCCTCCCCAAAAGGCCCAAAAATTTTTTTTGGAAAAAGGGGGGAAAGGGAGAAGGAACCCCCCCCCCTGTCCGCTCTTTTAGAAAAAAAAACCCAAAAAGTGGAACCAAAAGTCCCCCCAAGCCTCTTGCCCAAAGGCCCCCTAGCCCCCCAAGGGAAGGGGAAAAAAGGAAGGGACAACCAAGTTCTGAAAAAATGACAAAAAAAATTTTTTGGTTTTTGGGGGAAAAAAAACCAAAGACCCCAAAAACCCCCCCAATTTTTCTAAAGAAAAAACGTTCTTAAAAAAAAACCCGGAAAAGGGGAAAAAAGGTTTTTTGGCCCCCAAAAAGGGCCCCCAAAAGACAAAAAAGCACATTGCCCCAAAAAGGGCCTTTTTGGATGGGCAGTGACTGGGAGTGGGAAAAGCAGACCTCCCCGAGTGGAAGGGGAAAATTTCCCCCAAAATGTCCATCCGCAGCCCGGCCCTTGGGGACCAACCCTCGCCCCCCCTCCACCCCCCTGGGCCCCCCGAAACAAGTGATTCCCCGGGTAGAAAAAAACTGTGGGGCCCCCCCGAAAGGGAAAAATTTGGAAAAAGACATATCTACAAAAACCGAAAAAAACGCCGGGTCTTGACCAGCCCCCCTTGGGGGAAAAGGGAGGTTCCCCCGGGGTTCCAAAAATTTTTCCGGGCCCTAAAAGGGTTCCCCCGGGGGAAAAAGGGGGTTTTTTTTTATGGGCCCAAAATCCCCCCCTTAAAAAAAACTTTTAAAGAAAACCCAAATCCCCCCATTTTTTTTGGGAAGAAGAAAGGGTTTGAGCCCTTTAAAACGAAGGGGAGAAAGGGGCAGGAAAAGGAAAACTCAAGTGGGTTTTTGGGGGGGAAAAGGAAAGGAAAAAAAAAAGGGGAAACCTTTTATAAAGGGAAAATTTAAAAATTCCCCTTTCAGATATGTTTGGCCCCCCCTTAAACAATTGGGGGTTTTTTTAACCCCCCGTACCGCAAAATTCCCGGAACCCCCAGAATCCCCCCCAGGTTTTTTTTTATCCCCCCGGGCCCTGGGAAAAAAAAAAAAAAAAAAAAAAATAAAAACAAAAGCAGAAAAGGGGATCCCGGGGGTAAAGACCCCCCGGATGTTTGGCCCCCCCCGGGCCCCCCGAGGTGTTAAGGGAAATTCCCGGGGCCCAAAACCAAATTTGGGCCCCCAAAGGGGGTTTTTCTTCTCTGAAACCTTCCCCCGTTTTTTCCCCCAGCTCTCCCTAGAAAAATTTTCTTTCTACCACAATTAATGGTCCCCCCCCAAGGGGTTTTCCAGTACCCGCAACAGGGGGCCAAAATTTTTCTTTTTAAAAACAAATTTTTTTTGCAAATGAATCCCAAAAATTTTTATCAAAACCCAAAAAAACTTCCCGGTTCCCCCAAATTTTTAAAAAAGAAAAAAAGACCCCCGTAAGTTTAAAAAAGGAATAACTTTCCTTTAGGAAAATTTTGGCCCAAACCCATAAAACAAAAGCAAAAAATTTTACACTAACCTGGTTTTTCCCCCCCCCCGTCCAAAAAAAGGGATCCCCCGGCCCGAGCCTTCCCCCGGCCCCGAGCCATCCCCCCGGCCCGAGCCATTTCCAAAAAAAATGGCCCCCGGGAGAACTTAGGGAAACCCGGGTTTTTCCCGCCCCGGGAAAATGCCCCGCAAAACCCGGGAAATGGATTTGGCCCAAAAAGGGAGGGGGGGGTTTGGAAAAAATTTGTCCAAATCTTTCCCCAAAACAGAGGAGACCCCCCCCTTTTTTTGGAAGCCCCCTGGGGGGGCCGGCTTTCTTGGCCCGGAGCCCGACAAAACCCCCTCGGGAAACATTCACCCGGTGGTTGGGAAAGGGGCAGCCAAAAAAAAGCTTTGGGGGCAGGGGTTTTTTGGGGGGGTTAAAAAAGAAAGGGGCAAGGCCCCGAAAGGGTTTTATCTGAGATTAAGGGCCCCTCAAAAAACCCCCGGTTTTTGATCTGTTTTTTTGATAAACCCCGTGGAAAGAAAAAAAAAACATCAATTTCCCCCCCTGTCCCCCTGGAAAGCTGCCAAAAGGGAAATTTTTCAGTTTGGGGGATATTTGAATTTTGTGCAAAAAATTCACTGTTTGGTTTTTTTGTTTTTTGGTGTGGGGTGGGGTGTGGTTGGGGGTGGGGGGTGGGGGTTGGTTGGGGGTGTGTGTGTGGGGGGGTGTTGGGGGTGGGGGGGTGTGTTGGGGGGGTGGGGGGGGGGTTTTTTGGGGGTTTAAGGGGGGGTGTTTTGGGGTTTTTGGGGGGGTGTTTTGGGGACATGCATGTTGGGAATTTTGAAAAGGGGGGTAAACTGGTTCCCCCCCTGGCCCTGTTAAAATTTTTAAATGGGGTTTTTTTCCCCTTTTCCCTTTTTTTTCCAAAAAAAAAAAAATGGTTTTTTTTTTTTTAATTTTATTTCCAACCGGGGAGTCAAAAAAACAGAGGTTTAAAGGGGTTTTGTTTAAATTCCCCAATTTTTTAAAAAAATAGGGTTTTTTCCCCCTTTTTTGGCCTTTTTAAAATTTTCCCCTTTTTAAAATTTTGGGGGTTTAAATGTGGGTTTTTTCCCTTTCCAAAATTTTTAAAAAAAAAATTTCTCTCCCTCCCCCCCCTTTATTTTTTTTCCCTTTTTTTTTTTTTTCACATAAGGGTGTAATACAAAAAACAAAAATTTTTTGTCACTAGAACGAAAATTTCTAAGAGAAAGGAAAAAAAACCCCGCAAAAGGGGGGGAAAATAAAAAAAGACAAAACAAACCCCGGAAAAGGAACACAAAAGGGAATAAAAGAAGGGAAAAAGGGGAAGTGGGGGGGGGGTGAGAAAAAAATTTTTTAAAAAAAATTTGCCTTGTTAAGACTGACTGGTTTCTTTTATTACCCCATCCCAAAATTGGGCCCCCCTTACAAAATTTTGAGGCGGAGAATTTTTTTGTTTTTTGAATCATGTTAAAAAAATGTTTTTGTGAGGGGGGCAAAAAGTGTTTCATGTTTAGGGGTTTCGTAGTTTAAAAATTTTTGGGGGGTGGGATGTGGGGATTGAAAAAAACAATGCCCTGGCCCCCTGTGGGGTTCAAACCCAGCCCCAAACCCCAAATTTTATTAAACCCTCTGTTAAAATTAAAAAATTTTTGTCCCTAAAAATTTAAAATTTAAATTTAAAATAAAGCCATGGAAAATTAAAAAAGTTAAAAACTTTTTCCCTAAACTTTTGATTTTTTTTTAAAAAAAAAAAAGATTTCCCTTTTTTTTGATGCTTACTCCCCCAATTTTTTTTTTTTTTACTGACCCCCTTCCCCCCCTATACGCCCCCATTTAAGGCCCCTGTTTTAAAACCCAAAGCAGAAAGCCCCTTTTAAAAACCCAAAAAACACCAAAAACACCAAAAAACAGAAAAAAGAAAGCCAATCAAAAATAAGGGTGTAAAAAATCCCCCTTAAAAAACACAAAAGAAAATTCCCAAAAACAAAAAAAAAGGGGTTTAAAATTTGGGAAACCAGAACAAAAAATGGAAGAAGATGGTCCCAAAAAAAAGTATATGTTTAACTTTAAAAAATTTTTAAAAATGGGTCCCCCCCCAAAGGAAAAACCCCAGGCCCCGGGAAAATTTTAAAAATTTTTTTTTAAAAGATTTATATTTCCCAAATAAATAAAAAAAAAAACAGTTGGGGTTCCCAAAAAACTGGGTTTTTTTCACTTTTTTTTTATAAATATAGATTTTGGTTTTAAAGGAAAAAAAAAAAGGGGGATTTATAAAAAAACAAAAAGGGGGTTTTTTTTTTTTCAAAATGTGTTTTTTAAAACAATACAAATGGTTTTTTTTATCTAAAGGGGCCCCGGAAAAGCCCCGTAAAAATAGCCAGAACTGGAAAAAATGAATACTTTGAAAGCAAAGATTTAGCCTGTTTCCTTTTAAAAGGGTTTTGCCCTTTTGGGGGCCCTTGGGTTTTAAAAAACATATTTTTCCTTTGCCCTTTTTAATTTTTTTCTGTTTTTTTTGTTTTAAAAACCAGGGCTTTTTAACCCCTTTTAAAAACCCTACCCCAAAACTTCCCCCCAGGAAAAAAAAAAAAAAAAAGAAAAATTTTAAATTCAAATTTTAATGCGTTTTTGCCCCACATAATCCCAAAAAAGGGTTTCCCCCCAGCATAAAATGACCAAATCCAAAAATTAATCGCCCCAAAAGGAAATTTTAAAAAAACCCTACCTGAATAAAAGATTTTAAAAAAAAAAACCAAAAACAGTAAAAGTTTAATAAAAAACCGGGGCCCCAAATTTTCCTTAAAAAATTTCCTTTTTTCCCCCTCCTCATTTTTTTCCCAAAAGCCCCCCTAAAATTTCAACCCCAATACTGGTTTCCCCAAAAAAACAAAAAATATGAAAAGGTAATGTAAGAAAAAAAATACAAAGGGGAAAAAGGGGTTTTAACCCCAAGGGCAGAAAATGACAGGAAAAAATTTCCCGAAAAAACAAAGGGGAAAATGAAAGGGGGAAATTTCTAAGGGACCCGAGTTTTTTCCCGAAGGGAGGGGGTTAAATATTTAAAACTAAAAAACCCAAAAAACCCCGCATCCCAAAGGGGGGGGAATTTTTCCCTTTTTTAAACCTTTTTAAAGGACCATTTTCCCCTATTTTAAAACAAAAGGGAAAAAAAAAAATTTGGGAGTTTCAAAACCAGAACTTTAAAAGGTTTTAAAAAAATAAACAATCAAAAGGGAAAAATTTAAGTTTCTTTTGTTTCCCGACTGTTCCCCAAACCAAAATTCCAAATGGGTTTCAATTGAAAAAAAGATTTATAAAAAACCAAAAAAAATTTTCAAAAAAGGGCCCCCCCGGGCCCATTTAAACCCCAAATTTTTGGTTTAGCAACATTGGGCCACTTCTGGGGGAAAACTTTTAAAACCCAAATTCTTTTTAAAAGTGGCCCTTTAAAAACTTTTAAAAAAAAAAAGACAAATGGGTTTAAAACCCTTTGGGGGAACTGAAAACCCGTAAATTTTTGAAAAAAATTTTTTTTTCAAAAACTTTTTGGAAAAGAAATTATTAAATTTAAAGGTTTAAATTTATCCCCGTAATTTTAGAAAAAACATTTTAATCCAAATTTGGTTTCAAAATTTTTTCCCCTTAATATTGTTTTTTTTCCAACCCCCCCCCTCCAAAAGGGGCCCATTTTCCGGAAATAATTTTTCCCCTTAAAAATCATTCCCATAAAATTTGTAAACCCGGAAATTTTTTCAGTTTTCACTAAAACCCCCCCAAAAAAACCAAAACCCGATCACTTTTTTACTTTCCCCTTTCCCTTTGGGCGATTTTAATGGTTCCTTTTGGACCCCGTTCCACACTCCACACTTAAGCCCCTTTCCCCCAACCAAACTTATGGGGCCCCGGAAAAAATTAAAAAACCCCAAAAAAGTACCAAAAAATTTCCCCAAAAACATGGGGCATCCCCCCCCCCCAACCCAAATTTCCCGTAAAAAATAAATTCTTTTTCATTTCCCCCCCTTTCGGGTTTTTAAATTTTTTCCCCAAAAAAAGGAAAATTTCCAAAAAGGGAAAAAAAACTGTTTCAAAGGGTGGGTTAATTTAAAAACAAAAATGAAACAGGTCCCAGTCTTAAACAGTGAATCAATTTGTGAAAAACAATGCACAGTTTTGGATTAGTGGGGGTCCAACTGGAAACTTACTAAAAGTTGTGCAAATGGAACTTCTGCAAAAGTGAGCCATAATTTCGAAAATTCATTTCACACCCCAAAAACAGATCTCTTGAAATATTTTGCTTACATTACAAAAACACATATAGCTATTTCTTGGGGACAAGTCTGAATGATTTCCCTTCTCACCCAACCCATTTTAAAGTGGAAAATGAGAGAAGTGAGAGGAAAGAAGATAAAAACAAATAGTTTCAAAACATAATCACTTTTGCACACAGTTGGCTGGAATCAAAAGACAAATAAAAAAGGTGTGATAAACAGTTTGGCCAACACACTGCGTAAAAATGTTATAATTGAAGGGAAAACCCCAATCTCAAACATAACCACAATAACCATCAACATGTACATGACAGGAAAAAAAAAGATCATGAATATTTTTAACACCTTCCCAATCCCATCTTCAACTTGGCCTTTGCATACCATAATTTAAATCCAAATGCTATTAAGCCTCATAAAAGAATTGATTTAAAAACAGTAGTTTAACCAAAAATACACTTTCTTTACCAAATCTATAAATTTAGAAATAAACAGTTTTTTTCAAAAACTCTTGTAAAATTCTAAACAAAATTGAGAGAATGCTATCTTTGAAGTTAATACTGAAGAATGATCTGATAAAAAAATATTTATGCCTACAAATACAAGCGGCAACTGTGCACCTTTGACTGATTCTTTGCTATTTTCATAGCCCAAACAAA
>JAPXFY010005402.1:0-15064 GCA_030674185.1 Monoplex corrugatus
TTTGTCATTTTTGCAAAAAGGGGGAAAGATTGCAAAAAAATTTATAATTAGCCTTTTTTATGTTTGGTTCTATTATTTTTTATTTTATTCGGGTTTTTTTAAAAAATTTCCCCTTTTTAAAAAATTTGGGGAAAAGCACAAAAAAAACCACAAAAAAAAAAAACTTTTTTAAACCAAAAATTTAAACCCATCAAAGGTTTTAAAAAAAAACCCCAAATTTGGGACGTTGGGGGCGGGGAAAAAACCCCAAACAAACCAAAAAAATTTTGGGCACTTTTTTGGGGTTTCTAAAATTTAAATTTCCCGGGGGACACAAAGAAAACAAACGAACAGCTTAAAGGGAGGCGACAAAATTTAATAAAATTAAAAGTTTAAAAAAAGGGGGCAACTTTTTGGGGGCCTTTTATGGGAAATTTTTGGGAAAACCTTAAAAAGGGAAACGGGGAAAAAGCCCCAAAACCCCCGGGGAGAAAACGGGCGACTTCGGGCCCGGGCAAAGGGGGAAATTTTTGGGGAAAGGGAAAAGGGCGGGGGCCCATTTCCAACCCCACGTAAGACACTGATATGATAGAAAATTGACAAATATCCCACGCGGGGCATGTCCTTAATTTTTGGGGGAATGCATTAAATTTACTTTTTTTTTTCTTTTTTTTCCTTGTTTTTTGTTTTTTAAAAGGGGGAAAACCCCCAAGGCTCCCCAAAAGGGGGGGGAAAAAAACAATAAAAAATATTACCCCTTTTTTTTTGTTAAAAAGGGGTTTTTTGTTCTTTTTTTGGGGTTTCCCCAAAGGGGCCGGGGGCCGTGTGTGGGGTATTTTTTTTTTTTTTTTTTTTGAGAAAATTTCTATGTCTTCAGGTTACTGCCTTTGGGCCCCCAAAAGGGGACGATAAGTTTTTGACCAGATCATTTTCTTATTCTTGGTTTTCTATTTTTTTTAACCAACTTCCCGATAACTGGGAAAGGGAAATTAAAAAGGGGGTTTTTCTAAAAAAAGGGGAAAAATGTATCAGTGGGTTTTTTCTCTACTCACCGGGGCGCTGTTTTTTTCACATAACTGGGGGGACTTCAATTCAAAGGGGCTTCGGTTGACAGACTGGGGGCCCGGGGGCCTGACTGAGTCACTCTCGTTAATGTTAAATATTTTTTGTTTATCCCCCCCCCAAAAGGGTAAAGGGGGCATTAAAAATTTTAGCGCAAAACAAAAAAAACATCCCCTTTTTGGCCAAATTTTTCAAAATAAATAAATTAAAAATTTTCCTGCCCAGCCTGTCACAAAACCAAAACAATTTCAGTAAATTCTTTCCCAAGGGAAAACACAAAAAATCGGGGGTTCCATAAAAAAACCTTGAAATATGGCACTGTATTTTTAACTTACTGTTAAAATTTTTAAACGATAAATAAATCAACATCCACACTAAACAAAACTAACCAAACAAATTTAAACCCAAAAATAAACTAACCAATCATAAATAAATCGCCCAAACAAAGACTGGTTTCGCAACACTCTCGAGCAAAGAACGGGGGGGGTTGGGGGGGGGGGGGTTTCCTAGGGGGAACCCACCATCAAAAGGGGGACTCCAAAACCTCCATCCCCCAATGATTTACGACTGTCATATATAACTACCTACAAATTCTACAGAAGGGGAAAAAAACTTTTCATGGTAGCCGACAAGCTCGACATGATGATGAAAAACTAAAATAACCAAACTAAACTATTTTTAAAACCCAAAAAAAACCCCAAAAATTTTAAAAACCAAAACTAAACTAAATTTAAGCCAAACTAAACAAATTTTTAAACCCAAAAACTAAACTAAATTTAACCCAAAATTAAACTTAAACATCAAACGTAAACCAGGAAAATTTTTAAAACCCCAAAACAAAACTTAAACCAAACTAAAAATGAACAAAGGGGAAAGAACTAAAAGCCAAACCAAAAATTTTAAATTTAATCAAAAACACAAACAAACTAAAAAAAACTTAAAAACTCAACTGATTTAAAAACCCTCAAAAAAACTTGAAACTCAGAGGGAACTTAAACCCAACTGAACTTAAACCCCAACCTGAACTTGAAACTCAACCTAAATTTGAAACTCGAAAAAAAACCCAAAAACCCAAAAAAATTTGAAACAAAAAACAAAATTTTAAAACCCCAAACAAAATTTAAACCGAACCTAACCCAAACAAACAAATTTCCAAATAAACACCTAAACCTAAACATTAAACCCCAAAAAAAAACATTAACAAAAAACATAAAAATTTTTTAACAATAAACGAAATCCCCCTTTAAAAAACATAAAAAAAATTCTAAAGATTTTAAACAAAAAGAAAAAATGAACAAAATTTTAAAAACCCACACAAACTGAAGCAACAAAAACCCCTTTTAAAAAAAATAAAACCAAACGAATCTTAAAAAAAAAAAAAAAAAATTAAACTAATGCAAACATTCAACAAATTTCCTTTTTAAAAAAAATACATGACCAAAACCCAAAATTTAAAATAAAACGACCAAAATTAAAAAAAAACCCCCGGGGAGAAATCACGGGATAGGGAAAAAACATCAAATTAAATCCAAACCAAAAATCAAACTAAAAATAAATAAAAAAAAACAAAAAAAAAAAAAAAAGCAAAAAACCCCAACAAAATAAAAAAAAACTAACAAAATAAAGGGAAAACCCCCAAAATAAAAAAAAAAAAAGGGGAAAACAACGTAAACCTTTTATCCTTTCCCCCCTTATAATATTTTTTAAAGGGGTAAAATTAAAAAAAGGGCATTTTATATAGAAAAATAACATAACCCAACTGAAATTGGGGTTTTCAGCCATTTCCAAAAAAAAAATCTACATTTTTTCAAGTACTTACTTTTTTTTTTAATTTTCCGGGGAAATTTGTTCTACAAATTTTTTTTCTGTCCGTTTTCTCCTTTTTTCCTTTTTTTTTTTTCTGTTTTTTGCTTCGGCCATTCACTGGGGGGTTTTTTTTTTTTGCCTTTTTTTTGGGGTTTGTTCGTATTTTTGGGGCCCTTTTTTCAAAAATTTTTTTTCATTTTTTTTAAAAAACCCCGGGGGGGTAAATAAAAGTGGCTTTCGCCGGGGGGAAACTTAATTCATATCATCAGGGCCTTTTCCGCATCTTTTGGGTTCGTTATATTTCCCCCTATCTCTTGTTCCCCAAAACATCTCTTCCACCCTCCTCTTCACCACTCAATCCGCCCCTACTTCTCCCGGGGGCTCCCCCTGCTTATTTTTCCCCCGTTTTTCCCGTTGAAAACCCGGGTTTCCTTTCCCCCTTTTTCCCCAGAAAAGGGCCCAAATGTTCCGCATTTCCTAATCTTATACTACTTTGTCTCTTCCCTCAAGACTGTCTCGTTTTTTTTTCTTTTCCCGGGGAAATCCAACCCTCCTTTTTTAAAAAAACCCCCCTGCCTAAAAATTTTTTTTGTTTTTTTGACGCCACCCCCCCGAAAACCCCCAAAAACAAAAATTTGGTTTCCCAAAACCCCTTCCCCATATTGAACATTTTTTGGGAAAATGCTTTCCCCTCTTAAAAGTTTTTGGGGGTTTTCCGATTCCTCTATTTCATGTCATCGTCGTCGGGGAAATGATCTTCCCGGGGTTTTTAAATTTTAAACCTTTTTAAAAAGGGGTTTCCGTTTGTTTTTTTTTGCATGTTTTTTCATGTTTTTTTTACTTATCAAAATTTTTTGCTTCTTTTTTTTTCCCCCCCTTTTTCCCTTTGTTTTCTATTTCAAAAAATTCCCAAAATTTTTGGGGGCCCCTTTTTCCCCTTTTTAAAATTTTAAATTTTCATCTCGATCGAATTTTAAAATTTTTTTTCCCCCAAAACCTTTTTAATAAATTTACCTAGTTCTCTTTTTTTGCGAAAATAAAACAGATCTTAAAAAACACACCCTTTTTACCCCTTTTTTTTTTTGAAAGATTTTTTTTTTTATTCTCATTGCATTTTTTTCCCCCAATCCCTACTTTATAAAAATTTTTTTTTTTTTTTTTCCTCAATATTGATCTTTCTATTTAATTTTCTTCCCTTACACATCGAAAGCTTTTTAATCAACAAAGCATAAAAAATTTCCTTTTGTTCCCTTTGATTTCCCAAAAAGTTCGGGGGTTATAGGGCATTAAATTTCCCCCTTTCCCCTTTCCCAAAAAATCGACTTTTTTCATCCCCCAATTTTTTTTTCTTTTTAATTTTTTTAAATTCTTCTCCTTTTTTCTAATTTTCCCCCAAGGCCCGGGCTTTCTTTTTAAACTTATCTTTTTTAAAAATTTTTTTTTTTTTGGTTTCGAAAAAAGGAAATAAAATTTCTTTTTTTGGGGAATCCTCTTTTTTTAATTTTTTTTTTCCTTTCCCCGGGTTTCCCTTTTTTTTTCGGTGTTAAAAATTAAATAAAAAAAAATCAATTTAAAAAAATTTTCCCTCCATTTTTTTTTTTTAAAAGTGGAAATTTTTTAAAATTTTTTTTTCCTTTTTTCTTTCGGGGAAATTTTCCCCATTTTTTAAAAAAAAACCCCCCTTCCCCCAATTTTTCCTTTTTTTTGGGCCCCCCCAAAATTTAAAACCCCCCCCCAAAAAACAAAAAAACCCCCCAAAGCAAAAAAAAGGGGGGCCCAAGTTTTTTTCCCCCCAAAACGGGTAAAAAAAAAATTTTTGGGGGAAAAAAACGGTTTGCGAAATTTAACGTTTTAAAACCCACCTTTCCCCCGCTCGCCTAATTTTCCCCCCCCCCCCCTTTTCAAAAAATTTAAACCCCCCCAAAAAAAAGGGGGTTTTTCCAAATTTCCTTTTAATTTTATTTTAAATTTAAAAAACCCCCCCCCCCCTTTAAAAAAAAAATCCCCCTTAAATTTTCCCCCCAATCAAAATTTTTTTTTCCCCCAAAAATTTTTCCCCCCCCTTTTTAAAAATTTTCCCCCTAAAAACCCAATAAAACCAAAAAAAAACCAAAAAAAACCCCCTTCAAAAAACCAAAAGCCCAAAAATTTCCACCCCATAAAGGCCAAATCACCGGGGCCAAACGTCTGTTCTCGTCAGACACGCCCTTTACTCAACACTCACAAAAAGGGAAACGCCGTCACTCATCATTTTCATTTTTTCTTCGAACACCTGAATTTTGAAGGGGGATTTCAATGTTTTCACTGAACTTACTTCCCAATAATTTTTTAAAAATGACTTTCCCCGCATGTTGAAAAGGGGAAAATACCGATTTTTAAAAATTTTAAAAATTTAAATTATTGTTAAATGATTTTTCAGATTAAAGGGGAACAATGTAGTTTTTGTTTAAGGGGAACCTGCTATACCGAAATCATTTTATGATCGAATATGCCCCTTAAATTTTAAAAAAGCTTTTTAAAATAGAACATTGGTCCCATTGATTTTACAGATGGTCCTATTTTTTTCCCCAAAAACCCAAAACCATTTATATTTTTAAAAAAATTTACAAATATACAAAAGGGGGCCCAAAACCGGGGGGGGAAAGATAAAAATCACAAGGGGAAAAAAATGAAACCTAACACGGGGGCAAAGGGGGCATTTAATAAAAACTGATTTCTATTGCTATTGTTAAGGGGGTTTCCCCTTACATATGTAAAGTACACGTCAGCCTTTCAACTCCTGTGGGGAAACCCGGGGGGGTTTTAAATTTTTAAATCCCCACCTTTTTTTAAAATTTTTTTGGGGAAAATTTTTTTTTTTTTTTCGTCTTGTTCCCTTTTTTTTTTTTTTTTAAATTTTTTCCTTTGGGGTTTTTTTTACCTGTATTGGGGTTTAAAAAAACCAAAAAACTTTCTGTAAGATTTTTAATTTTTACATATATAAAAAAGGGTTTTTTTACTGTAAGGGGAAAAAAATACCAAAACAATTTAGGGAATTTTTGGGGGTTTTATGTTTAAAGGGGCCCCCTAATGTTCAATTTTGTTTAAAAGGGGGGTTTTCCCAAACCCCCCCGAAAAAGGGGAAGGGTTCCAGGGTTTTAACCTTTTAAATTTTGTGGCGAATGAAATTTTTTAAATTTTCCCCCCCTTTTTAAATTGTTTTTAAATGGGTTATGCCCGAATCTCAGCAGTCGGGGGGGGTTTTTAAAGAAAAAATAACAGAAAAATTGAAAACCTTTAACATAGGGTAAAAAAAAAAAATATATTCTATAGCCTAGATTTAAATCTAATTCCCCCAATTTTTTAAAAACTCTTCGTGCTCGGGGAAAAAAAATTTTTTATGCCTAACCAAAAAGGGGGCCCGTGAAAAGACCAAAATGGGTCACGGGGGAATCTTAAAAACCCCACAAACCCATGACTGGGGCCCGGGGCCTAGGTAGTACTAACTTTCCCTTTTTTTAGATCAAAAAAAAAAGGGGAAAAAAGAACAAACAGGGGAAAGGGATTTTAACAAAAAAAAGTTTTTACAAAACAATGAACCAAAAATGCTTTTAAAAAATGAACAACGGGGGGCACATGAAAACAAAAATTTCATCCTTAAATAATTTTTAAAAACCCTAAACTATTCCCCGGGCCCTTGTGGGGGTTAAAATTAAAAAAGCTTTTCAAACGGAAAAACCCTTACATTCCCCCCCGAAAACTGAAAAAATTTTTTTTATGTTGGGGTTTAAAAATTTCTTGCAATTAAACCCCCAATTTAAAAAACTAATGAAAGGGCAGCCCCCAAACATTTGTATATGTAACCCCGGGGGAAAGGGGGAAAAAGGGGAAAAGGGGGTACGGGGACTGGGAACGACGACTTTCGACTCTAGTAAAGGGGACTATACACTCCAGGGGAAAAGCGTACCACGACTCCAGGGGTTAAAAGGGGGCTAAGACCAGGGGTTTAAAAACGACTAAAACCCCCCCTAAAAAAAGGGGGAGGAAAATGGAGACCCTTGAAAATGGTACTCCAAAAATCATACACCCCAAAAAAGGGGACACAAACCCCCGAAAAAGGGGGCCCCAAAAAAGGGTGCAGTGCTCCAGAAAATGACTCCCCGAAAAGAAAACTCCACAAACCTACGACTTCAAAAAAAAGGCGAAATCCAAAATCAAAAACGGGGGTCCGGGGAAAAAAATGCCCAGAAAATAGACTCCAGGGGAAAGGGGGGCTAACTCCAGGGGAAAAAACACTACGAGACCCAGGGGAAAGGGGGACATGACCCCAAATTGGGGGGTACGAACACCAAAAGGGGACTGCGACGAAAACCAGGGGAAAAAAAAGACCACATACCCCGGGGAAAGGGGGCGACCCAGGGGGAAAAAAGGAAAAAACAAATCCAAAATGGGGAAAAAAAAACACTCCCGGGGAAAGGGGAAAAAAACACTCAGGAAATAAACAAAAACACTCCAGGAAATTAAAAAAATACGACCCCAAAAAGGGGAAAATACACTCCATGAATAAAACACACTCCCGGGGAAGGGGAAAATGCGACGACTCAGGAAAACGAAAGACAAAAACCCCCGGGGGGGGAGCTATCACAAAAAAACCCGGGAACAAAAACCAATCGGGAAATTTAAAACGCGACTCCAGGAAAAAGTTGATTACAGCGACCCCAGGGGGGAAGTTTTTTTCAGCAAACCCCGGGGAAAAGTCACCGATTTACTTTTAAAAAACGGCACTTTCCCAAAAATCCCCGCAAACGGGAACTCCGGGAAAAGGGGGATGCAAATAGATCTATTCCCTAACTTGATTATAAAAGTTTTGGGGGACAAGAACAGGGGAAATTCCCTGGGACTGGAACCCCAAAAAAAAAAAACCCGAAAGTTTTTTGGCCAAAAATCGTGCCTCCCCCATTTGTTGTATTGGCTTTTTGTGTCGTGTTTAAAATTTTTTGACGTTTCAGAGCTTTGGGGGAAATTTTTTTTCCCATGTGTTTAAATTTAGTTTGCAAATTTTTAAAAAAAATTTTTCATTTTTATTGCAAAGAAAAATTGACAGCACGACAATTTTCATCCCAGGCTGTTATGTTTTTTTTTTTTAATATTCATGTTTGCACGATTCCTGGAATATCCCCTTTTGGGGTTTTTTGGGGGGGGCGCATCCGGGGTTTGGGTTTTTAAAAAAAAAAAAAAAGGTACCAAAAATCGCACTAAAAATTTTTATGGGGGGGGGTTTTTTTTTTGCTTTCTATTTTTTGCTTTTTTCCATGTTTTAATTTTTTCCCAAAAAATTTTGCGTTTTAATTGGATTTCCCTTTTTTCCCAAAAGCATGTATTAAGGGTTTTTTTTGGGAAAAGGGCAAAAATTTTTCAGAAAAGAAAGGACCAACCCCGTGTTAAAAAAATTTTTCAAATTTTAAGGGGGTTTCCAAACAAATTTACAACAAAAAGGGCGTAAAACCCTTTTTACCTCCCCCCGAAAAACTTAACGGGGTTTTTTAAATACTTTTCCCGGGGAAAAGGGGGATTTTGCTCATTATTTTGGGGGCCCAATAAAGCTTAAAAAAAAATAAGTTATTTTTTAAAAAAATTTTTTAGACGGCCATT
This sequence comes from Monoplex corrugatus, assembly GCA_030674185.1. Classification (NCBI taxonomy): domain Eukaryota; kingdom Metazoa; phylum Mollusca; class Gastropoda; order Littorinimorpha; family Ranellidae; genus Monoplex; species Monoplex corrugatus. The sequence goes on from JAPXFY010005402.1 coordinate 8,479, forward strand.
TTGAAAAACGGGCCCCTAAAATTTTATTTCCTCCTACACATTTCCTTAAATTTTATTTGTTTTTGGCCCCCTTTGTTTTCTAATTTTTTCGCTTTCAAAGTGCACCAAAGAGCTTTCCCGTCAGTATTTCATTTGGGGTTTTTTACAGGGGTTTTTTTTTCAATAAAAAACCCAAAAAATACTATTTTTAAAAAAATTTACTTTTTCTGCATCTTCCCCTTTTAAAAACCAATTTTAAAATTTTTTCAAGGGAAAAAAAAAATTTCCCGGGGGGTAGGGTTATAATCCCAAAAAATCAATTTTGGAAAAACAAAACACCGGGAGACAACCCTCCCTCCCCTTTCACTCCCACCCGTTCACTGACTGCGATTTTAAAACGAATTGGGGGGGGGGTCACAAATTTTTTCTTTTTTTTACTGGGGGTTAAGGGTTTCCCAAAATTTCTTGGGGCCCTTTTTCATTTTCATTTTAAAAAATTTTATACTTGTATTTTGTGTTAGGGGGGGGGGAGGGATGGGGATAAGCGAGGGAAAATTTTAAAAAAACAGTGGGGAAAAATCGACGTCGGTTTTGGCATTTACTGCGTACCCCCTGGGGGTTCCCAAACGCTTTCCCTTAACCAATCCCCACTTTTTGGGGAAATTTTTTGCAAAATTTCCTCCTCCCCCGTTTTTTTCTAAACTTTGTGTGCGGGGGAAGGGGAAATACACGTGCGTACTCGGTTTTATTTTTAATTTTTGTTTTTGGGGGTTATACTTAAATGTAAACAACGTTTAAAAAAAACGCCCCGTTTTTTCGTAATACGCTAGGCTACAAAAAAACTCTTCAATTTCCCTCAAAATTACACGACCATCAGAAAGTACAATCTGATATACACGGGGAAAGGGGTTTTTCAATATAATTTATTTATACTTAATAACAGAAAAAATAAAAAAAAAGAAATTGAATTTAGTATAACGGACAAGGCAACACAAATTTGTGACCAAAATGCCTTTGGGGCAAAAATAAAATAAACAAAAAACAATCAAACAACACAATAAAAAATAGGTAACAAACAGCATAATTTTTCCCCCTCTATGTCAAAAAAAAAAATAGAACAAACAGGGAAATTTTTAGTCTGTGTCAAAAAAAAAAAAAAATATGGAACAAAAAACATAATTTCAAATTTTATTCCCAAAAAAAAATTGGAAAAACAGCCAAAAATTTCCATGTCTAGTTCAAAAAAAATGGGGAAAAAACACAAATTCCATTTCTTTAACCCGAAAAATGATTATAAGTCTGTTTTAACATGATAACTGGGAAAGCAGAAATCGCCCCCGGGGGAAAAACGAAACCCCAAAAAAAGGGGCCATGCCTCTTAAGGTTACAAAAAACGGTTAAGAAAAAGGGGCTTAGGTACAAATTACATTTGATCAAAACCCAATCGTTTTAGAGTTGACGGGGATAATGATTTTTTAAAACCCCTTAAATAATTGGTTTATGATTTTTTAAAGGTTCTGAGTTATTGGATAAGTGTTTTTTACAATTCCCCCTTAAATTAAATCGTTGTATTTTTCCCAAGTCGCCTTATTTGGGGGTTATGATTTGATAAAGTTTTAAGTTTTTGGTTAAAAGTTTGAAACCGTTGTTAATTCATTGGTATTGTACAAATTTTTTTTTTTTTTTTTTGCCCGTACTACTAGCAAAAAAGCAAAATTAACGTGGGGATACCAAAGGGGAATTTTTTAAGATGACAAAACCAAAACAAAAGGGAAAAATTTTAAAAGGGGCCCCCAAAGAAAGTAACTTAGAGCAGCATTGAAAAGACAAACCAAAAAGCCCAACCAAATTCCCAGATTTGAACCCCTGAAGAATCTATAGAAAAATAAGTCCTCCTGAATGAAATTTCGACCAGGAAAAATCCCCAAAGATATGTCAAAATAATTTTCACTCATTTCCCAAAAGAAACGGGGGCTATGAATCGAACTCCTCGCACAATCTTTGGTATGTAAAAAAAATCCTGAAGAAAACGGTGGGACAAAAAATAAATCGAAAAAATAGAGAACGGGTTTTTGGGGAAGGGGAAAGAAATTGGGCCATATACTCCAAAAAACTAATAATAATAAAAAAATTTTTATACCAAAATCTGAAAAATCAAATCAACGCAAAAAACAACCGCACCACGCCACCACACCACCCACAGGCTAAAAAGGGGAAAAGAAAAAAGCAATGGAAAAAAATAGAGACTTTTATATAAAATTATTATTAAATTGATCCCCTCCGATAGACAGCGCAGAGGGGGAGTGAGGGCAGGATTTTATCAAGGAGAAAAGGGGTTTTTGGAAAGGGGCTTGGGGAAAAAAAATAGTTTTTGCGGATGAAAGGAAGTTTTTCCCGGGGAATGACCGAAACAAAGCTGTGGACCATAGGGATTTACTTATGCTAAAGCAAAAAACAATCCGGGGGAGGGAGGTACGTGAGGGAAATAAACTCAATCCCTTTACAGGGAAACCGGGGGGGGCGTTATTTTGGGGTTTTTTAGCAATGGGGTTTATTTGTACTGTAGCGCTTTTTACAGGGACCAGTGAAGTTGGCCAGGAGAGGGTATTTCACTTTTTTTTTTTTTTAGATAAGGCGTGCAGCATTTTTTAAGGGTGCAGGATTATGGTGAGGAGGAAGATCAGACAGGGTGAATTTCAATAGCAAACGAGACATTATAAACAAAATTGGGGCTGTTTACATAATGGGAGAGAAAGAGCAGCTAAAAGTTTTGACGGGGGCAATAGGTGGTTTTTGTCTTGTCATCATTTAGCTGAATTTGTTGAATGCACCAGTTCTTAATGTCCGAGTAACACTCAGGTGCGAGTCAAAAGGCGTGTAATTGTCTGGTTGTCATTGTCTAGAATTGGTGTCATCAGCATAAAGTGGTGTTTTTAAGGGATTTATGATTGGACAGGGGGGGGGTGAAAAAACAGGGCCAAGGGAAAATCCCTTTTGGAAAAACCACAGGTCAGTATGCAGGTTTTAATGCCATTAAAAAGAACATTTGTTTTATTTGATAGATTGAAGTGAACCAAAAGGGAATTCAAGGGTGCCAAAAGATAATGAAGTCTAAAAGGAGAATACCAGGGTCAAGGGTAGAAGGCGCAGAAATAAGGGGTGTGGGGGAAGAGACTTTCCCCTATCATTGCAAGGAGGAGATTTTGAGAAGTGTAGCGGGGCAGTTTCATGCTATCAGGGCGGTAGGCTGACTGGAAAATTGAGAAGAGTTTGGGGACAGGTGAGGTTCACGGTTTGGGGAAAATTTTTCAATTTTTGACAAAAAGGATAGAATGGGCCCGGGAAATTTTTTCAGTTCTTTTGGGGTCAAAATTTTTTTTCTTAGGAGGGGGGAACAATAGCAATTTAAAAATCTGGGACAGTTCCATTTTAAAGAAAGTTTTTTCAGTGATAATGGAGGAGAGTAGACAACATCATCGAAGTGACGGGTTTATTTTTATCTTTGTTATTATCCCAAGGCTTTCGATCGGTCAACATAAAAAATTGATAAACCAATTAAAAAACTCAATATTTGGGAAAAATCTACGAATAATCAAAATTTTATGGAAAAAATACTGCAATGAGAATAAAAAAGATAAAAACTCTTTCCAAAACATCAAAAGGATCAACATTGTTTTTTGTCACCAATCTTTTTTCACTTTACAGCGAAAAATAAAAAGCTAGGGAAGACCCTGTTAAAAGGTTAGGAAAAAATGATAAACCAACATTCGATACCAAGACCAGTGCAAATTGCAAAAAGTAAAAGGGACCTAAAAAACCCTTTGGTATACTTGAAATAGAAACAAGGAAAAGGGGTTGGGAACTAAACGCAGAAGACTGAATCTGTGTCTGTAAAAAAAATCCCCCCCTGCAAAATAAACAGCAAAGGGCACATTTGAGACAGGGGAGTTTAAATAGGGGAACGATCATTTCCCCAGACGGCGATCACATGAAATAGCTAGCAAATGGGCCAAGCCAAAACATTTAAGAGGGAAACATTCTACCAAAAAAATGCATAAATTTAAATGGGAAAAGTTCTTAAATGTTATATAAAACCAATCGTTGACGGTGCGGCGGGGACCAAAACAAAGGCCGAAAAAGATTGGGGAAAGCCGAGTGGGTTTTTTTGAAAAGAATTTTAATTTTCCTGGCAGCAAAAAAAACTCTTGTGGAGGCAACCAAGTTCACTCAAAAGGAAAGTTGGAAAAGAAAACATTTATGGGCATTTTATGGGGAAAGGGGGGATTTGGATACTTGGTCCAAGGGAAAGCTGGAGGGAAAGAACACCGGGTAAACCAAAAAAATGCGGACGGACTTGCGATGGGGGGGACAGGGGGGGGGGAAGCGGGGGGCTAGAGAGGCTAGACCCAGGGTCACCAACCCATGGGGCAGGGCATGATGATTAAAGGGTGATCCCCAGGGGTTTTTTTAAAAAACATAGCCTTCCCATTATCATATAAATTTTCTCAGTCCCTGATAACGTCATGAAGGGGCGTTTGTGGTTCCGACAACGTGCCCAACAAATTCGCCCGAATCAAGTGAAAAATAACAAAAAAACCCCCTAACCTTAATCCCTTTTAACCCTTTAAAACATTGTTTAAAGGGCTGATGTTGGTCTACAAATTGTTGGAACCGCAATTAGCACGGGGTCATCTGCTATCTTTTTTTTGGTATTATCTCCTACCATTTTAAATCCATTCTCCCTTTTATTGGGCCCCCCCAAACCAGGTTTTTTCCTACTATAACTCATTCATCTGTGCCCATTTTACCAAATTTTCCCCCCCCTTTCATTTGTGTACCCAAAGGGCCCTGCGGCCCCAAAAATAAATCCTCTACCCTATCCTTTCCCCCTTTGCTGGGGAGAAAACGTAAAATTAAAACATACCTATATTTTTTTTAAAAACACTAATTTTTTTTAACCCACCAATTCAAAATTTTTGTTTTCAGTTTTTCCATGTCTCTCCCGGAGCGAAATTCCCAAGCCCAAACGTCACAGGGGCTACGTTATTGTACCATGGCACAACCTTTAACCTGCAAAAAAACCCATGAGCTGGCCGGGGCTACCCTACTTTGACTTTTTTCCCCCGTCCCCCATATTTTTTCGAAAAAAAATTTCTCGTCCTGGTTCCTTACGCAACAAAAATCGGACAACTAAGTAAATTACCTTTTTTGTTTTTTTTATCCGGGGGACGTTTACCGTATATTGTGGGTTTTTTCGAAACTTATGATTTCCGTATAAAAAGGAGGTTTTTGGGCTCTTTTGATTTCCGTATAAATCAATTTTGTGGGCCTTGATTACTGAATATGCAGGTTTTTTGGGCGGCTTTGATTACTGTAATGTATTTTTTTTCGGGTTTTGGGTTTCCCATAAATCAAAGGGTTTTTTTGGGCGCTTAAATTACCATTTTAAATAAGGTTTTTTGGGCCCGCTTATGATTTCGTAAAAGTATTTTTGTGGTCCCCGGGTTTTGATTAATGTATAGTGTAGGGGTTTTTTGGGCGGGTTTAAATTTCGTAAATTTTGATTTTTGGTCGGCTTTTATTACCTATAGTGTATTTTTGTGGTCGGGGGATGATTACCGTAAAATGTAGGTTTTTTTCGGCTTATGATTACCGTATAAGCGTTTTTGTGGTTTATTACCGTATAGTGCTTTTTGGTCCTTATAAATTAAAAATTTAATCGGTTTTTTTTTGGCTTGATTACTGTATGTGATTTTTGTGGTTGCTTTTAATTTCTTTTTTGTATTTTTTTTGTTTTGGGATGAAAATTTTTGGGATATTAGGTTTTTTGGTTGGCTTATGATTACTGTATAGTTAGGTTTGTGGGGGTTTTTTGATTATGTATTTTTTAGGTTTTTGGTCGGGGGTTTTTACCCTATATGGGAGGGTTTTTTGGGGGCCCTTTTTAATACTGATATTGTAGGGTTTTTTTTCGGGTTTTATTACCGATAGGGCATTTTGGGGGTTTGGGCCTTTTGATTTCTGGTAAGTGTAGGGTTTTTGGGTTGGGTTTTTATTACCGATAGTCATTTGTGGTCGGGTTATTTTTTTTCTGTATAGTGTATTTTTGTGGGCCTTATATTACTGTAAGTGTATTTTTGTGGCTGCTTAGATTTAAGGGGGAGTGATTTTTGTGGGTTTCCTTAATTTTTTATATTTATTTTTTGGGGACTTGATTACTGTATAATCAGGGTTTTTTGAGGCTTAGAAATTTCCATATAATGTATTTTTGGTTGGGTTTTTAAACCCTTTTTTGGGGTTTTTTGGTTTGGGTTTTTACCATTATTGTAGGTTTTGTTCGGGTTGGGTTTACCATATATGTGAAAGGGTTTTTTAGGACGCCTAAATGAAAATATGTGAAAGGGAATTTTGGGGGGTAATTCAAAACCCCAATACCAAACCGGCAATGAAAAAAAAAGGGGCACATATCTTAAGTATCGGGGGTTTTCTTCCCTGGGGAAAATATCGGGGGAAAATTTTTTTTTTTTTTTTCCCTTTGGTTTTTTCGGGGTTTTTGATTGGGGGGGCAGGGGGCCAAAAGTTAACCCTTTTCTTGTAGGTTAAAACG
>JAPXFY010000540.1:2500-7500 GCA_030674185.1 Monoplex corrugatus
TTGCCCTGAAGACCAAGTGACAAGGCTCCAAGCAGAAACTAATGTCCATGTCTTAAACAGTGGTAAATGATTTGCCTCAATAACTACATCAGGTCTTGTTTCTGTGTTAAAAGACTGTAAGGCATGTAGTACAGATTTTGTATCAACAAAAAGCTGCTGTGAAGAACACAGGCTGAAAGTTTATTAGATAACACAATGCTTGTGTGATAGCGAAGAGTTCACCGTCAGTACGAGTATGGACCTATGCCCCCACCCCAATAGACCATTCTACTTTAAATATGGCAATTAGAATGCTGGTCCTGTATTATTCTGTTCTAGAATCAATCCATCTGTAAAAGATATGTAGATGTTTACAGTACTTTTCATGGACGTGTTCTCTTGCTGTACTTATCGTAATGTTAACGTTTTCATCATTTTAGTGCCTGCATAACGAACATGCGTTTATATTTGTATTCAGCAGTTTCTTTTTTAAACCCCATTACTATAAAATAGACCTAATAGTCAATGCTAGGGCATCTTCTTTGGTTATGTGCGCAAAAACATTGATATGTGTACTTAATGTTCTTTCCAGTAGTTCTAATGGCAACTTTAACTGTTGCTAACTCACGACACTTGTCCAGAGGCAGAATTCCAACAAATGTATACATTTAGTGATTAGATGTATGATGCGGTATACCCAGTGCATTGTTTACACTTTTGCAGTCTACGGTTAAAAGTTTTCTTTTCAATAATTATTTAGGTCAGTGAAGAACACATCTTTACGTAGGATAATGCAGATGTTACAAGTACAGTTGAAAGATGGATCAGCAAGCTGGTATCACTCCCTAGAGCAACCTGCATATTGTCCTCAGGAAGTTTATGGTGGGTGTAAATTGTCTGTGTATGTACACACGTGTAGCAGTAATTGTGTACACATGTATGAGCATACACAGCTATGTAAGCCTGTCAGACAAAACATATCGTGAACTGTCTGATATATCTTGTGTTTATCAGGCTTTTATCGTTTTATTATCACCAGTGATCTGTATCAACTTTGTCATGCTTTCTTGTTTATTATCATTTTTTTATATTGACAGATTTTGACAACGTTTAGACCGTATATCCAGCACAGTACATGGTCACAATACACAAAGTACAGACTATATATCCAGCACAGTACATGGTCACAACACACAAAGTACAGACTATATATCCAGCACAGTACATAGTCACAATACACAAAGTACAGACTGTATATCCAGCACGGTACATGGTCACAACACACAAAGTATAGGCTATGTATCCAGCACAGTACATGGTCACAATACACAAAGTACAGACTATATATCCAGCACAGTACATGGTCACAATACAAAAAGTACAGACTATATGTCCAGCACAGTACATGGTCACAATACACAAAGCACAGACTATATATCCAGCACAGTACATGGTCACAATACACAAAGTACAGACTATATATCCAGCACAGTACATTGTCACAATACTCAAAGTACAGACTATATATCCAGCAAAGTACATGGTAAAATGCACAAAGTACAGACTATATATCCAGCACAGTACATGGTCACAATACACAAAGTACAGACTATATATCCAGCACAGTACATGGTCACAATGTACAAAGTACAGATTATATATCCAGCACAGTACATGGTCACAATACACAAGGTCCAGATAAACATGGTCCATTATGTAGACTGCAGTAGTTGACAATATAAACATGGTGAAGGTCTTACATCTCACTTGTTGATCATGAACTGATTTGAATCACGTTTCAATCAATCACGTTCAGTTGATGTGTGAGTGTGTGTGTATGTGTGTGTGTGTGTGTGTGTGTGTATGTGTGTGTGTGTGTGTGTGTGTGTATGTGTGTGTGTGTGTGTGTGTGTGTGTGTGGTATGTGTGTGTGTGTGTGTGTGTGTGTGTATGTGTGTGTGTGTGTGTAGTGTGTGTGTGTGTGTGTGTGTGTGGTATGTGTGTGTGTGTGTGTGTGTGTGTGTGTGTGTGGTATGTGTGTGTGTGTGTGTGTGTGTGTGTGTGTGTGTGTGTGTGTGTGTGTGTGTGTCTGTAGAAAGTTTATCAATGGTTTAAGAAAACATTAGTAATGTAACATGCTCACTGGCAAGCTTCAATAAGGTAAACAACTGACTTTTGGAAAAAAAATCCACACCACAAACACACTGTAATGCAGAGTCTATGGATGTTTGCGTATTTTTAAGCGTACATCAGTGGCAGCAGTTAAACGGAACACTTTTCTTTTCCTTTTTTCTTAATTTCTTTATCTCATTTGCAAATGCTTCACATGTATTTCTTCAATGGCCTTTTGTTGTTCTTTTCCGTCTTTCTCTCTGGTTTTTATTTCACTGCATCTTTTTTCCCGCTTATGGCACATGTTGTACAAATTCTAAACATAAGTAGTTGTATAGTTTCCTTTCTGTGGAATGGGTAATTTGTCACTCTCTCCTCTCTCTCTCTCTCTCTCTCTCTCTCTCTCTCTCTCTCTCTCTCTCTTTCTCTCTTTCTATCTCTTTCTCTCTCTCTCTCTCTCTCTTTCTCTCTCTCTCTCTCCTCTCTTTCCTCTCTCTCTCTCTCTCTCTCTCTCTCTTCTCTCTCTCTCTCTCTCACTCTCTTCTCTCTCTCTCTCTCTCTCTCTCTCTCTCTCTCTTCTGTCTCTTCCTCTCCCTCTTCAGTGTCTGTGATGAAAATTTCACGTTCTTTTAATCTCTGTCTTTCCCTCCCTGTTTATTTTTGCTTGGATGTGTGTATGTACGTTGTTTTGCCCACACAGTAATGTAAAATAATGGTTATGTATGTAAGGATTTATTGAAAATAGTTAGGTAAATGAAAAGGTAAGAATGTCAAACTGAAAGGAAAAGGAGATTAAAAATCTAGAAACAAAGAGGAAATTTCTGGCACAGAATTTCCAGAAGGCAGGAATACCATTGAGTGTGAATGTGAACTGTGTGAACGTGAACACACACATGATTTTACTGTAGTATGACTGTAATAAAACATGACTGTGGACACAGATGTAGACAGATGTGACCTGGTGACACGTCTACATGATGTGTTGTAGTATGACTGTAATAAAACATGACTGTGGACACAGATGTAGACAGATGTGACCTGGTGACACGTCTACATGATGTGTTTTAGTATAACTGTAATAAAACATGACTGTGGACATAGGTGTAGACAGATGTGACCTGGTGACACGTCTACATGATGTGTTTTAGTATAACTGTAATAAAACATGACTGTGGACACAGGTGTAGACAGATGTGACCTGGTGACACGTCTACATGATGTGTTGTAGTATGACTGTAATAAAACATGACTGTGGACACAGGTGTAGACAGATGTGACCTGGTGACACGTCTACATGATGTGTTGTAGTATGACTGTAATAAAACATGACTGTGGACACAGGTGTAGACAGATGTGACCTGGTGACACGTCTACATGATGTGTTACAGGGTGCTGGTTATGTAGGCCTGCTGTCTGAATTTACACACTGACAGCAAAGTGTAGCAACATTCCAGTCAGCACACAAGTTTAACCCTGGCTGGGAAACTATGTGCAAACTGTCACCAGTCCACCCAGCTGTGATTGGGTATCTGACCCCTTTAAGGATTGTGGAAGGTAAAGCTTGGAGAGGAAGAGGGAGGTGGGACAAGCCCTCGAACAGTTGACCTGAATGTCGTGAGGTGTCTACCACATCACTCTCTTATGGTTCAGTTGTTACAGACTGTCTTTCTGTCTTTTTATAACTAGTTATGTTGGCATTGTGTCTGAATTTAGAGACTGAAAGCAAAGCGTGCAAATCTTGTTCTCTATTCGTGCCTTGACTGGAAACCAGTGCAGTTGTTGGCTGGCTCTATATGGATGTGTTGCAGGGTTCTGGTTATAGTGATGTCCAGGCTTTGTCACACATCATGTAGACAGTCACATAGCACCTGGTGCCTTCACCACACTGACACCGACTTTTCACTTTTAAATTTCTCAAGAAAGGTTCACCTGACTCAAGAAATTCCACAAGCACTAACACTGTAGTTACCATGTCATGGACGCAGGATCCAAAATAATCATGGTCTTTGCCATAAGTCTGCACATAAACCTTACGTGTTGGCGAGGTCTTGAGGTTCTGTCAACGTTTTTAGGATCATCACACTAACATATATTTCCTTTGTGTCTACCTTTTTTCTATCTTTCCTCCTTTCTTTCTTTCTTTTTTAATTATCTACTCCAGCTCAATGGTCACACAAGCTGGCACAGTTTTTACAATACGATGTTGATGATGACGATAAGGATGACAATCATGAGGTTATGGATTCCCACCTGGGATTGAGACTATGTGACAGGGCTGTGTACTCTACGCTTACTATCATAATATATCTAGGCCTGAGAAATATAGACACCTGCAGTTTTATAAGATTTGAGCAACATCCTCAATGACGCATATCTGAAATGGATGAGACTCGACTGTGTGGTCTTTGTCGTACCAATGAGCCCATAGCACGCTCAACGCTGGGTAGAAGCTGGGTGGCACCCCCCCTCCCCAAACAAACAAGCAAACAAACAAACAAACAAACAAACAAACAAAATAAACCCAAACAAAAGGGACCCCAATGACTTTTGAAAGCACTGATGGGAATTCTAACCCACCATTTTCCAGTTGTTAGTCCGCTGTGTTTACCACTACACCACGGCAACTAATCGTCCTCCTTACTTATAAATGTGTTGTGTACACTATTGTCTGTCCTTGTACCAATCTGTCATTGTAATAGAGTCAGGTTCTACCTAACTTATAAATGTGTTGTATACACTATTGTCTGTTCTTGTATCGGCCTATCATTGAAATAGAGTCAGGTTCTACCAAACTTACAAATGTGTTCTATACACTATTGCCTGTCCTTGTATCAATCTATCATTGAAATAGAGTCAGGTTCTACCTAACTTACAAAAGTATTCTATACACTATTGTCTGTCTTTGTATC
>JAPXFY010000540.1:17500-37500 GCA_030674185.1 Monoplex corrugatus
AACATTATATGTTCTTGTGGAGACACGTTTGAAAGAAGAGTAGACATCATAATGGACAGTAACAGGCCAAAGTCTATCAAAGGATACTGGGCTGTATCAGGCCTTGTTTTATTAGTTAAATTGGATAGCAAGCCATTTGATGTCGACATCATCCAAGTATATGCACCAACATCCGCAAGTACTCAGAAGAAACTGACAACATCTGTGAAGTATTAGATACAGCCAAGGTCGGTGTAAATCACGGGACACTACAGTAATAATGAGATATGTTAATGCTAAAGTGGGACAGGAGAGAGTGGATGATATAGTTTGACCTTATGGCCTTGGCACACAAAATAAAAGGGGACAGAAACGTGTTGAGTGAGCACAAACAAATGAATTCATAATAGGAAACACTTGGTTTGAACAACCTAACAGAAGAAAATAGACATGGATGAATCCAAGAGACAGTACAAGAAATCAAACTGATTACATCCTGATCAATAAAAGATTTAGGAAAACTTTACCGGTAGCGGGTTACTATCCAGTGATAATATAGGGAGAGTTTTAGGGTTTTCACCATTGTCAAAAATATGAGATAAGTCTTTTCACTCGATAACTTCAGACCATTGTCTTTCATGTAATTACTCAGGTTATCAAGCCCGCCGTTAAATTTCTTGGAGTGCACACGCTCTTAAAGAAAAATGGTTGCCATATTTGTCCCTGGTAGCAGATGAAGTTTGATGTGACTTTCAAATGAAGTTTGATGTGACATTTGGCTTCTTTATGAGATGTATGCGTGATTTCTGTATGACCTGTCTATTTATATTTGAATGTTTGTCTTACATATAATTGTAAATGACTGTAAATTCATGCACATAGAACCTTTGATGAAGATGTAGACGTTTTGCATGTGTTTTGAACTTTGGGCTCATGCAGATAATCTTGCTTTGCTAATGCGTTCATCGTTGACCTTTTACTGAGAGAGAATGCACATAAAATACAAACAAACAAACAAACAAACAAACAAACAAACAAACAAACAAACAAACAAACAAACAAACAAACACCAACAGCAACAACTAAAATCTAAAACTGTATAAATTAAACGACCTTATATTGTTTAAGAAAACATAAACTAATAGATATGGCGCATGCTCAATCCATTGTATACACATCTTGTTCTTTTTTTATGATATTGTAATAATGTTCAGCGAACATTGTATCTATTTGTGTTTTGTCAAAAAAGAATTAAAAAAAAGTTTGAAAAAAAATTTCTTGGAGTGTACTTAACACGAAAGTTGAATTGAAGACACCATATAGCATATTCAATTACAAAAGCAAACAAAAGACCTAATTTCTTTAAAATAATCAACAGACAGCCCTTGAGCCAAGACACTCAAACTATGTTACAATTAGCGATTTCTTTGGTTCGATCGAAACTGCTCCATGGACAAGAGGTATATTTTACTGCCTTGACTACACTCTCAAAAAAATTACAGAGTGTAGACAGCAAAGCTGTTAAATTGGCTCTTGGTGTGCCTGTTCATACAAACACAATGAAGTCTTCTAAAGAAAGTAACATATTACCGCTTGGGACCTGGAACATTTGGGGTTTGACGAACAAAGAACCAGAGATAGTAGAGTTCATGACCCAGCGCAAGATCTCCATACTGGGCATTGCAGACACCAGAAAGAAAGGAACAGGAACAAAGGAAATAGACGCCAACTATGTTCTCATTTGGAGCAGTGTAAGCAAGGAACAGAGAGCAGCACATGGCGTGGGTTTCATCCTACACCATGACAAGGCAAAAGACCTAGTGAGTACGGAGTTCATTTCAGAGAGACTCTTGAAGATCGGCATTAGAGAGGACAACAAGATCAATAACTACATTCAAGTGTATGCACCATGTAATGACTCCTACTCAGATGAGGATAAGGACTCCTTTGAAAAACTCTCGGACACCATCAACAACATCCCAGACCAAGAAGACCTGTACGTCATGGGAGATTTCAATGGCAGAGTCGGAGAGAGAAGAACACCATGGACAAAACACCTTGGTCCACACAGTGACCACAGAACACCATGCAACTACAACGGCAACCATGTATTGGAACTGTGTGCAGAGCAGGATCTTATTATCACCAACACCTTCTTCCAGCACAGAGCCACTCAGATCTACACCTGGTACAAATGGAACGATATCGACGTCTCATCTCAAATCGACTTCACACAAGCAAGATCTAGAATGCGGAACAACATCAGAGACTCAAGAGCCATCCCCAACGCAGGCCTGGACACAGACCACAGGCCAATCATCACGACGTTGGTCACTCAGAAGAAGAGGAAGTTCACCAAAAAGAAGAAAGCCGGAAAGACTCAACATGCACAAGCTTCAAGACGAAGAGGTGCAGACTCAGATCAGGTGCACCGTCAGTGAAAAAGCTTGGGACATCTTCAAGACAGTCCTCCTGGACACTATAAAAGAAGCCTGTGGCACCAAGAAGACAGGAGGAAGAAACAGAAAGGCAACAGCTTGGTGGAACAAAGAAGTGAAGGAGGCTATCAGGGAAAAGAAGAAACTATACAAGATCTGGGTCAAGCCAAAGGATGAAGAGGACTACATCAAGTACAGACTTGCAAGAAGACACAGCAAGAAAGTTGTGAGAACAGCAAAGGAAAAGTCATGGACACAGTATGGTGAAAAACTCTGTGAAACATGCAAAGCTTCCCCAAGAGAGTTTTACAAGAGTGTGAAAGCGATGAGAGTGCGAGATGAACCTTTCGATCCGACCGCTATCATCAACAATGCAAAAGGAGAAGCATTGCATGAAGAGGAGAAAATAGTGAAGATATGGGGAAACTATTTCAAAGACCTACTAAACCCATCAGGAGTACGGGCACAAGACACACAGTCCCGGTTCACCCCCAGCCACCCAGACCACTCAGAACCTACCATCCTAGAGAGTGAAGTAAAAAAAGCAGTGAAGACCAATCCTAAAGGCAAGGCAGCTGGAGTCGACGGCATAACAACTGAAGCCATCCATGTGTGCGGTGAAACCGGAATTCAGTGGCTCACCACCATCTTTCAAAAAGCTTGGGAGGAGAGAAAAGTACCAGAAGACTGGCAAAATGCAATAGTGGTGCCAATATGGAAGAAAAAGGGCAGCAAGAAAGACTGCAGTACCTACAGAGGCATATCACTACTCAGCCATGTAGGGAAAATGTACGCAAAGATCCTGGAGCAGCGCACTCGAGCGAAAACAGAACATCTCCTCAGTGACGCCTAATTTGGCAAAGGAAGAGGGTGCACCGATGCAATCTTCACACTCCGACAACTGTACGAGAGGGCGATCGAATATGACCGAGATCTCCATCTTGTATTCGTTGATCAAGAAAAGGCCTTTGATCGAGTCAACAGAGACAAGCTATGGAAGGTCCTCGAGCAGTACGACATCAAGGCCCAGCTGCGAGACAACATTCGGGCCATCTACGCCAACAGCAGGAGTGAAGTCCGCACCGCCAGTGGAACATCTGACTGGTTCCCAGTGACATCGGGAGTAAGGCAGGGCTGTAATCTCTCCCCTCTTTCTTCGTGATCTATATGGATCAGATTACGAAGGAGGCAAACCCAAACTCTGAGGCACTCAATGAACTCATGTTTGCAGACGACCAGGCAATGGTGAACAATGACAAGATACAGCTACAGGAGCACACAGACCAGCTCAATGAAAGCTGCGAGACATACGGCATGAAGATCAGCGTCAGCAAGACCGAGGTCATGACTGTCAGTAAGAGACCAAACAAACTGGACATCAACATCAACGGAACCCAGTTGAAGCAAGCCAGTGAATTTAAATACCTGGGCAGCATCTTCACTGAAAATGGCAAACTAGACAGAGAAATCGAGACCAGATGCCAGAAAGCCAATGCAGTCAGCTACCAACTTGCCCCTCTCCTGAAACACCCCAGCATTCCCACCAGCACTAAGGCGAAACTCATCAACGCCATTTTTCTACCAACGCTGACATACCAGTGCCAGACATGGTCCCTAACTAAAGTCCTCGAGAGAAAACTGGTCACCTGTGAAATGAAATGCCTGAGGAAAGCAGTAAACAAGACAAGGCGGGACAAGATCAGAAATGAGGTGATACGAGACATGGTAGGAGCAACACCAATCCTACAACACATGGAACATATGAGGATCAAGTGGTTCGGACACCTCACACGTATGCCCCTAAACCATCCAGCTCTTCGAGCATACAACACCAGATACTCTGGCTGGAGAGCCAGAGGAAGACCAAGACGACGATGGAGCGACTCCGTGGCAGACACCCTCAGAGCTCACGAGATGTCCCTTCTCCAGGCCACCCGCCTTGCTGCTGACAGACGACTGTATCTCCCCGCGACGCCCACCGGTACAAGCGGAAGGAAAAAGTAAAGTAAATGTAAGTAAGCTTACAGATCAACGTGAATTGGCGGTGACAAAGTATGTTATTAGATCTCTGGCCGTAAAGAACTCAGTTAAGGATGAATTACTATACACCTCAGAAACTGACTATCATCAGAAAGCTGGAAAGGTTCACACTATTCAACCTATTCGAAATTTTGCAGATGTTCTCCCAAGCAAAAACAATGTTGATGTAAATAACATTCCAGTAATGCCACTTATTCCATCCATACCTTCCTGGGAACTTGAAAAAGCTAACTTTGACATAGACTACATAAATCTCAATAAACTAGAAGAAATAGATATTCTAGTATCAGAAGTCAAATTTCATTTAACCACATATTTTCTTAATCGCCTTAAAACTTTCACAGACGGATCTGTTTTAGATACAGCTGATAGCGGAGCTGGATTCGTCATTCCTGCCTTAAAGGTACAAAAATCTTTTTACATAGGTAAGGGTTTCTATATTTTTACATCAGAATTATACACGATATGATGGCTCTTAACTATATTAATAGCTTCTCATACGATATCTGCAATATACTATTGTGTGTTGATTCTAAATCAGTGTTACATAGCTTGAAACAAGCAGAAAATGTAATATGAAATAACACATTTTTGCTAGCAGACCAATTAGGAAAAGACGGTGCATCCAATAATGCAAATGCTGTAACATTCCTTAATATACAACTTCAGTTCATGAACTTGGTTCTGTGTTAGAACGTTCAGTTTATACACATTTCTCCAGTACCCATAGCCTGATACCTTACTGCCCCAGACAGCTAGCGTCCTTGATATGCACACTAAGGCTTCATCATCATCATCAAGTGCCCTGCCGAATGGCGTTGGCGACCATGGACTTCCAACCATCTCTATCTCTCATTGCCCCTAGCATCTCCCCCACCCTCCTCATCCCCAGCCACTCTGCAAATCCGTCCAGCATTCTCTCCCTGGGTCTACCTGGTGCTCTCTTTCCCTCCAGGTTTCCTGTTGTGACCAGGTGCTCCAAATCACCCATCCTTATAAAATGGCCTATAAATGTTGCCTGTCTTTTCCTAATTTTCCTTATGAGTGATATATTTGTATCTGCCTCCATCAAGACTGTCTCGTTCGTTTTCTTTGCTGTCCATGGAACTCTCAACATTCTTCTGAGAAACCACATCTCGGCTGCCTCAATCTTGCTCTGGCTTTGCTTGCTGACTGTCCACGCCTCGCATTCGTACAACAGTATTGGTTCTACAATTACTTTTGGCGTCAACCAGCTCTGAGAGATAAGACACCTGCAGAGTTGGTAAAAACATTAAACAATGGCAAGGTAGGAAGATGGAAAAACCCTGGGACATAGCCACATAACACACACCAGCCAGGTCCAGCCCACCCACCAGATGTAGACAGAATGAAGGGCCCTTCTTTGCCTTGTCTCCAGCCTTCCTCTGTACTGGACAGCCCAGCCACCAGATGTAGACAGAATGAAGGGCCCTTCTTTGCCTTGTGTCCAGCCTTCCTCTGTACTGGACAGCCCACCCACTGCCAGCTGAACCACCCTCACTACAGTACAAACACTATGGAGTCTGAAGCTCTCAGTGTTGTTTTACATAAAAATGTCAAGGAGTGTTCATTCAATCCTAAAAGTGGTCTGACACGATGCTCCAGACACAGCCTATTTTAATTTATGTATAACAAAAATTTCGTCAATAAATATCACACACAAACGTTTCACCAAGAAGCATCACACACAATTAAACGACCAATAAACATCTTTTCTAAACTTGTACTGTCTTTGAACCTTCCAGTTTTTCTCTGCAGCATCCGTCCATTAGTCCACGTGTTGTGGTCACAGTTATATAGTGAACTGTTCAGTGTTGTAGTCACAGTTATATGGTGAACTGTTCAGTATTGGAGTCACAGTTATATAGTGAACTGTTCAGTGTTGTGGTCACAGTTATATAGTGAACTGTTCAGTATTGTAGTCACAGTTATATAGTCAACTGTTCAGTGTTGTAGTCACAGTTATATAGTCAACTGTTCAGTGTTGTGGTCACAGTTATATAGTGAACTGTTCAGTGTTGTAGTCACAGTTATATAGTCAACTGTTCAGTGTTGTAGTCACAGTTATATAGTCAACTGTTCAGTGTTGTGGTCACAGTTATATAGTCAACTGTTCAGTGTTGAGGTCACAGTTATATAGTCAACTGTTCAGTGTTGTGGTCACACTTATACAGTCAACTGTTCAGTGTTGTGGTCACACTTATACAGTCAACTGTTCAGTGTTGTGGTCACACTTATACAGTCAACTGTTCAGTGTTGTGGTCACAGTTATATAGTCAACTGTTCAGTGGTGTGGTCACACTAGTACAGTCCATTGTTCAGTGTTCTTTATGAACGATTTTTTCTGTTCATTTTATGGCTACAGGTTTCTGTTGTACAACAGACAGACATCATTACAGACGGTAATTTATGGCATTCTGTGCAGCCTGTGTACGTCAGTTTTTTGCCTTAGTATTATAAATCATTTTGATCTTGTTTCTTTATAGGAAAGGTAACGTCACCTGTTGTGAGACAAGGTGGATGATTTATTACTGTGCTAGGTCAGATTACTGACGGTTAACATCCAGCATTAATGTTACCAGGTAACGCACACACACACACACACACACACACACACACACACACACACACACACACACACACACACACACACACACACACACACACACACACACATACATACACACACACACACAGCCACTCTCTCTCTCTCTCACACATACACACACAAAGAGACACACACAGACACAGACAAACACACAGACACACACACACACACACACACACACACACACACACACACACACACACACACACACACACACACACACACACACACACACACATTCACGTTTCTTCATGGACGAATGCAATTCTCTCTATTCTTCTCTGTGCACGTCTGCATGCGCGTGTGCGTGTGTGTCTCAGGTGTGTATGTGTGTGTGTGTGTGTGTGTGTGTGTGTGTGTGTGTGTGTGTGTGTGTACGTGTGTGTGAGGTGTGTGCGTGCGTGTGTGTGTGTGGGGTGTGTGTGTGTGTGTGTGTGCGTGCATGTGCGTGCGTGTGTGTGTGTGTGTCTCAGGTGTGTGTGTGTGTGTGTGTGTGTGTTGCGTATGTGTTTGTAGGTGTGTGCGCACACGTATATGTGCAAGTGGATAGTCTACTGATTTAAAATGCGTTCTTGTGTATATATCTGATGTTGTTTTCAAGTGTAATGATGATAATATTTATAAGGCGTCAAAGTGTACATCCGTGGGTGTTCGTTCATTCTTTCATTTAACGTCTTTTCATTCCAAGTGATAGTGGGGAGAAATAAAAACATTTAGTTGGGGATGAGGGTAGGGGATAGAGACAGACAGTGCATAAAAGGAAGAGACAAGGACACGAAAAGAGACGTGGGTTTGTGGACAGATGAAGTTGGACAGTAACAATAACGAGGAAGGGACATTCTCACTGAAATACAAATTCTGTAAATGTTGAAATAATGCATGAACATGGTTGTATACCGATGATTTTGAATATATCAACTAACACACCTTAATTTGTTGTTATTACTATATAATGTGTTTCAAAATATTTTGTGCGTGCGTGTATGTGTGAACTGTTTTGGTTAAAATTAATGAAACAGTGAAACAAACAGTGATACCTTGTCAATTGCTCACTGAAATAAACTCAACATTTTACAATATTTTATTTTCAGAACATTTAGTCAAAGAAGAAAATAAACAGCAACAGTCAATAAAAATGATATAGGAAAGACAATTTCTTTGTGTTTGTATCACACACCTTTCATTGAAATCTTCATGAAATCGAATCAAATAATGTTAACGCTAGCGCGCTGTGAGTTTCTTTCACTCACACGCAGACATGCATGTTTATTGATTTTTCAGAATTGTGTATAATTGTCTTAGCTGCTCTCTCAACTACTTCATTGCCCTGAAGACCAAGTGACAAGGCTCCAAGCAGAAACTAATGTCCATGTCTTAAAGAGTGGTAAATGATTTGTCTCAAAAACTACATCACGTCATGTTTCTGTATTAAAAGACTGTAAGGCATGTAGTACAGATTTTGTATCAACAAAAAGCTGCTGTGAAGAACACAGGCTAAAAGTTTATTAGATAACACAATGCTTGTGTGATAGCGAAGAGTTCACCATCAGTACGAGTATGGACATATGCCCCCACCCCAATAGACAATTCTACATTAAATATGGCAATTAGAATGCTGGTCCTGTATTATTCTGTTCTATAATCGATCCATATGTAAAAATATGCAGATGATTAGAGTATTTTTCATGGATGTCGTCTCTTGATGTAGTTATCGTAATGTTGACGTTTTCATCTTTTTAGTGCCTGCCTAATGAACATGCATTAATATTTGTATTCAACGGTTTCTTTTTTAAACACCATTGTTATAAATTAGACCTAACTGTCAACGATAGGGGTGTCTTCTTAGGTTATGTGCGCAAAAACATTGATATGTGTACTTAATGTTCTTTCCAGTAGTTCTAATGGCAACTTTACCTGATGCTAACTCACGACATTTGTCCAGAGGCAGAATTCCAACAAATGTATACTTTTAGTGATTAGATGTATGATGTGGTACACCCAGTGCATTGCTAACACTTTTGCAGTCTACTGTTAACAGTTTTCTCTTCCGTAAATATTGAGGTCAGTGAAGAACACATCTTGTACATAGGATAATACAGATGTTGAGGAACCTGCTTATCATCGTCAGGAAGTTTATAGTGGGTGTAAATTGTCTGTGTATGTACACACGTGTAGCAGTAATTGTGTACACATGTATGAGCATACACAGCTATGTACGCCTGTCAGACAAAACATATCGTGAACTGTCTGATATATCTTGTGTTTATCAGGCTTTTATCGTTTTACTCTCACCAGTGATCTGTATCAACTGTGTCATGCTTTCTTGTTCATTATCATTATCATTTTTTGTTGTTTTCTTTTCATTGACAGATGTTGACAAGGTTCATACTTTATATCCAGCACAGTACATGGTCACAATACACACAGTTCAGACTATATCCAGTACAGTACATGGTCACAACGCACAAAGTTCAGACTATATATCCAGCACAGTACATGGTCACAGTACATGGTCACAATGCACAAAGTTCAGACTATATATCCAGCACACAACATGGTCACAATACACAAAGTACAGACTATATATCCAGCACAGTACGTGGTCACAATACACAAAGTACAGACTATATATCCAGCACAGTACATGGTCACAACACACAAAGTTCAGACTTTATATCCAGCACAATACATGGTCACAATACACAAAGTTCAGACTATATATCCAGCACAGTACATGATTCACAATACACAAAGTACAGACTATATATCCAGCACAGCATATGGTCACAATGCACAAAGTACAGACTTTATATCCAGCACAGTACATGGTCACAATACACAAAGTACAGACTATATATCCAGCACATTACATGGTCACAATGCACAAAGTACAGACTATATATCCAGCACAGTACATGATCACAATGCGCGGGTGGTTTTGAAAGATCACGCTTTGAAACTATTAGTAATGCAATGTGCTCAATGGCTTTTGGGGAAAAAAGAAAAACCCCAAAATCCACACGGCAGACATACTGTGATCCAGAGTGTGTCAGTGTGTGTGTATTTTTAAGTGGACGTCAGTTGCAGCAGGAACATGGAGCATCTCTCTTTTCCTTTCTTTACATTCTTTATCTTTTTTTTAAGTGCTGCTCATGTCCTTCTTATAGTTTATTTCTTTTTCTTTTCTTTCTTTCTTTGTTTTTTTTTTCTTCTGTATTTTTTGTTTTGCTTTCTTTCGTTTTCCAACTGTACGTCCCGCTTACGACACGTTGTACAAATTTCTAACATCATGTTTTTTTTAGTATAGTTTACTCTCTGTGGAATGGAAATTTGGCATTTCCTCTCTCTCTCTCTCTCTCTCTCTCTCTCTCTCTCTCTTTCTTTATCTGTCTCAATCTCTGTGTCTCTGTGTCTCTTTGTCTGTCCGTCTGTCTGTCTGTCTGTCTGTCTCTGTCTTTCTTTCTTTCTTTCTGTCTGTCTGTCTCTCCTCTCTCTCTCTTTTATGTATAATACATACATGTGTGTGTGTGTGTGTGTGTGTGTGTGTGTGTGTGTGCGTGCGTATCTACACACACGTATGTATATATACACGTATGTATACACACACACACAGAGAGAGAGAGAGAGAGAGAGAGAGAGAGAGAGAGAGAGAGAGAGAGAGAGAGGGAGATATCCTGTGTCTCTTTGTGATGGACAATTTTATGTTTTTAAATCTCTGTCGTTCCTTCCATATTGAATTTAGTTTGGATCTGTGTATGTACATAATTTTTTAACAAGTCAGGTAACAAAAATCCTGTTAAGAATAATCATGATGAGAACAAGGAACAGAATCAAAAGAAAAATAGCAAAGAACAGTGTGGATTTGTCGAAAGGAAAGGAACTATTAATGCCATATACATCTTAGGAACTATCATAGATAGGTGAATCGAATTGAATGGGATTTATTTTCATACTTTGTTTTATACTTTGTTGATTATACCAATACTTTCGATCGCGTAAAGCATAAAGAATTGATCAACCAACTCGAAAGGCTCAATACTTATTGAAAAGATCTGAGAATAATCAGAAATATGTATCGGTAACAAACAGCAGAATTAAGAATACAAAACGTTATAAGCTCTTCCAAAATATCAAAAGAGGAGTCAGGCAGAATTGTGTTTTGTCATTAAATTTGATTTCACCTTACAGCGAAACCATCATGAGAAACCTAGAAGAATGCCCTGGAATAAAGGTTGGAGGAAAAACGATAAACAACATTCGTTACACAGATGACACAATACTAATTGCAGAAACTGAAAGGTGTCGTGCAAAACCTTGTGAACAATTGAAATGGAAAGCAAAATTAAAGAGCTGGAAGCATGTAGAAAGAAAACTGAAGCCATGGTAATCAGTAAAAAACATGAAGTCCCCTCATGCAAAATAACAGCAAATGACACAGCTTTGAGACAGGTTGATAAGTTTAAATATCTGGGAACGGTCATTTCTCCAGTCGGCAGATGCACGTCAGAGACAGCCAGCAGAATAGGCTAAAACAAAACAGCATTCAAGAAGACGAAAAGCGTTCTTACTAAGAAATGCTTATTAATTAACATCAGGAAGAGTGTTCTTGAATGTTATATAGAACCGATAATATCATACGGTTGTGAGGCGTGGATAAGTCAACACGCGAAGTCAGAACAAGATTGAGGCAGCCGAGATGTATTTCTAAGAAGAATGTTGAGAATTCCGTGGACAGCAAAGAAAGCAAACAAGACAGTCTTGATAAAGGCAGAGACAAGAAGATCATTGATAAAGAAGATTAGGAAAAAACAAACAACATTCCTAGGCCATTTTATGAGGAAAGGGGAATTGGAGAACCTGGTCACAACAGGAAAGCTGGAGGGAAAGAGAACACCAGGTAGACCCAGGGAGAAAATATTGGACGGATTTGTAGGGTGGCTGAAGACAGAGAGGGTGGAAGAAGTACTTGTGGTGTCAAGAGATAGATTCGTGTGGAGGACCATGATCGCCAACGTCATGCGACAGGGCACATGATGATGTTGATAACATATTGTTAGTTTACACTATGTCATAATGTTTCTGTACGTAGGAATTTGTTGAAAACATTCAGGTGAATAGACAGTAAGGAAGACAAGCTTAAAGGAATAAGAGATAGAAAAAAGGCAGTACAACAGAAAAAGAGGAAATTTTTGGCACAGAATTTCCAGAAGAAGGGGGTACTATTGAATATGAATGTGAACTTTGTGGAAGTGAACACACACATGGTTCTGCTGCAGTATGACTGTAATAAAACATGACTGTGGACACAGGTGTAGACAGATGTGACCTGGTGACACGTCTACATGATGTGTTGTAGTATGACTGTAATAAAACATGACTGTGGACACAGGTGTAGACAGATGTGACCTGGTGACACGTCTACATGATGTGTTGTAGTATGACTGTAATAAAACATGACTGTGGACACAGGTGTAGACAGATGTGACCTGGTGACACGTCTACATGATGTGTTGTAGTATGACTGTAATAAAACATGACTGTGGACACAGGTGTAGACAGATGTGACCTGGTGACACGTCTACATGATGTGTTACAGGGTGCTGGTTATGTAGGCTTGCTGTCTGAATTTACACACTGACAGCAAAGTGTAGCAACATTCCAGTCAGCACACAGGTTTCACCCTGGCTGGGAAACTATGTGCAAGCTATCACCAGTCCACCCAGCTGTGATTGGGTATCTGACCCTTTTAAGGATTGTGGAAGGTAAAGCTTGGAGAGGAAGAGGGAGGTGGGACAAGCCCTCGAACAGTTGACGTGAATGTAGTGAGGTGTCTACCACATCACTCTCTTATGGTTCAGTTGTTACAGTCTGTCTTTCTGTCTTTTTTATAACTAGTTATGTTGGCATTGTGTCTGAATTTAGACACTGAAAGCAAAGCGTGCAAATCTTGTTCTCTCTTCCTGCCTTGACTGGAAACCAGTACAGTTGTTGGCTGGCTCTATATGGATGTGTTGCAGGGTGCTGGTTACAGTGATGTCCGGGCTTTGTCACACATCATGTAGACAGTCACATAGCAGCTGGTGCCTTCACCACACTGACACCGACTTTTCACTTTAAAATTTCTTAAGAAGGTGTCACCTGACTCGAGAAATTCCACAAGCACTAACACTGTAGTTACCATGTCATGGACACAGGATCCAAAATAATCATGGCCATTGCCATAAGTCTACACATAAACCCTACGTGTTGGCAAGATCTTGAGGGTCTGTCAATTTTGTTTTGTTTTGTTTTGAGAATCGCATTTACGGATATTTCCTTTGTATTCACCTTTTTCTTTCCTTCTTCTTTGTTTGATTAAATGTCTTGTTTTCTAAACCAACTTAACAGCCACAGATAGTAGCACAGTTTTTACAATACGATGTTGATGATGACGATGAGGATTATAATTATTACTCTGTGGATTTCCACCCAGGTTTGAGACTACGGTACAGGGCTGCACTCTATGTTACTGTCATAACATATTCCAGGCCATAGAGATACAGACACCTGCAGTTTTAGACCATTTGAGCAACGTCCTCATTGACGCATATATGAAGTGGATGAGACTTGATTGTGTGGTTCCAGTCCTCCCAATGAGCCCATAGTACGTTCAGCTCTGGGTAGGAGCAGGTTGGAGCTGAAAAAACCCACACTGATTTTTTAGGGCACTGATGGGGATTCGAACCCACAATCTTCTAGTCGATAGTCCGTTGCTTTAGCCACTACACCACGGAACTGGTGGTTCTACCTAACTTATTGATGTGTTCTATACACTATTGTCTGTCCTTGTACCAATCTATCATTGACATAGAGTCAGGTTCTACTTAACTTATTGATGGGTTCTATACACTATTGTCTGTCCTTGTATCAATCTATCATTGAAATAGAGTCAGGTTCTACCTAACTTATTGATGTGTTCTATACACTATTGTCTGTCCTTGTCTCAATCTATCATTGAAATAGAGTCAGGTTCTACCTAACTTATTGATGTGTTCTATACACTATTGTCTGTCCTTGTATCAATCTATCATTGAAATAGAGTCAGGCAATATTGTAGTGAAAACCATCTCTTCATCAGTGAACTCCCTGCATGCCCGTAAAAATCACCATGAATGGTGTCAACTTGACCAGGAATGACTTCAACCCTTGTTAGCTCACTAGAATAGATGACCAGTGTGACTGGCAGTGGGCAGTGCGTGTGTGTGTGTGTGTGTGTGTGTGTGTGTGTGTGTGTGTGTGTGTGTGTGTGTGTATGTGTGTTTGTGTGTGTGTGTGTGTGTGTGTGTGTGTGTGTGTGTGTGTGTGTGTTTGTGTATATATATATATATATAAATATACATAATATATATATATATATATATATATATATGTATATATATATATATATAGTAATAGTAGTAGGCCTCCTTCGGTCATGACTGACCATGGACAAAGTACATCCGTTCTAATGTCTAGATGGGCTGTCTGCTTGGTCCAAGCAGCGTCGCCTGTGACTGTACAGACCAATGCGAGAGAGGCAGTCTCTGCCGCAGCGGTCGCATGTGTATGCTGATGCTGGTCTGTTGGCTGCCATCCCTTTTCTGCGAACTCGCTTTTCTGCTGCAGCAGCTGACAGTTTGTCCTCACCAATCCGCAGCTGTTTCTTGAGAGTAGTTCTCCAGCTGTTGCAGTCGTCTGCGAGGTCCTCCCAGGACTCAGTGTTGATTTCAAGCGCCTTCATGTCACGCTTGCAAACGTCTTTGTATCTCAGCTGTGGGCGGCCAATGTTTCTCTGCCCTGTGGCAAGCTCACCATAAATGACGTCTTTTGGGAAGCGACCATCTTCCATGCGGCGAACGTGGCCCAACCAGCGCAGCCGACGCTGTCTCAGCATGGTATGCATGGTTGGGAGGCCAGCGCAGGTTAGGACTTCGGTGTTGGTCATCTTGTCTTGCCAGGAAATGCCAAGTATGCGCCGTAGGCTTCTCAGGTGGAAGGTATTGAGCCTTATCTCCTGATGAGCATGCGTGTGTGTGTGTGTGTGTGTGTGTGTGTGTGTGTGTGTGTGTGTGTGTGTGTGTGTGTGTGTGTGTTTGTGTGTGTGTGTGTGTGTGTGTGTGTGTGTGTGTGTGTGTGTGTGTGTGTGTGTATGACCTTATGACCTGGACCATCAGATATGTCAGCAACACACATGAAGTGTGGGCAGGGGTACACACTGTCAGGCTCAAGAGGCCACTGTGAACAGGAAACTGTTGATGATGATCGTGTTGTTCTTCCTGTCGTCTTTGATATCAGACATCATTGTAACTAAGTGTACCTTACATATTTCGTTGTTATTGTTGTTGTTATTGGTGTTTCATGTGTAACATTGCCATGCCATGAATGTCTTTATTCACTTGTGAACAGGTAAGTAAAGAGATGTTCTGGCTGTAAACAGTATTGTTCTTTAATAGCAAGTTCATGTGCTGACCAACAGTTTGGACATACAACCATTTCACTGCTCTCAAAGACCATCCTCCAGGAAACAGCACACGGGGACAGATGAAGGGCAGACAGCGAAGAAACTGAGAAAGTCGTAGGTCTTTTTTTCCCTACTTTTCTGGTTTCTCCGTAACTGGATGACTTCCATCTGTACAACACCTGCCATTGTCTTGTGATGGAAGACTTCCATCTGTACAACACCTGCCGTTGTCTTGTGATGGAAGACTTCCATCTGTACACCACCAACCGTTGTCTTATGATGGAAGACTTCCATATGTACAACACCATGCCATTGTCTTGTGATGGAAGACTTCCATCTGTACACCACATGCCGTGGTCTTGTAATGGAAGATTTCCATCTGTAAACACAAGTCGTGATGAGACTCCATTTGTACAACACCTGCCATTGTCTTGTGATGGAAGACTTCCATCTGTACAACACCTGCATTGTCTTGTGATGGAAGACTTCCATCTGTACAACACCTGCATTGTCTTGTGATGGAAGACTTCCATCTGTACAACACCTGCCATTGTCTTGTGATGGAAGACTTCCATTGTACAACACCTGCCATTGTCTTGTGATGGAAGACTTCCATCTGTAAAACCACCTGCCATTGTCTTGTGATGGAAGACTTCCATCTGTACAACACCTGCCATTGTCTTGTGATGGAAGACTTCCATCTGTACACCACCTGCATTGTCTTGTGATGGAAGACTTCCATCTGTACAACACCTGTCATTGTCTTGTGATGGAAGACTTCCATCTGTACAACACCTGTCATTGTCTTGTGATGGAAGACTTCCATCTGTACACACCTGCCATTGTCTTGTGATGGAAGACTTCCATCTGTACAACACCTGCCATTGTCTTGTGATGGAAGACTTCCATCTGTACAACACCTGCCATTGTCTTGTGATGGAAGACTTCCATCTGTACAACACCTGCCATTGTCTTGTGATGGAAGATTCCATATGTACAACACCTGCCATTGTCTTGTGATGGAAGACTTCCATCTGTACAACCCCTGCCATTGTCTTGTGATGGAAGACTTCCATCTGTACAACACCTGCCGTTGTCTTGTGATGGAAGACTTCCATTGTACAACACCTGCCATTGTCTTGTGATGGAAGACTTCCATCTGTACAACACCTGCCATTGTCTTGTGATGGAAGACTTCATCTGTACAACACCTGCCGTTGTCTTGTGATGGAAACTTCCATCTGTACAACACCTGCCATTGTCTTGTGATGGAAGACTTCCATCTGTAACCTGCCATTGTCTTGTGATGGAAAACTTCCATCTGTACAACACCTGCCGTTGTCTTGTGATGGAAAAGATCCGATATAGACAAGATCGTATAAGTTTCAGTTGCAGTTTCATTTTCTCAAGATGACGTCACTTGCTCGGAATGAACTCCATGTGCACTAACTATTAAATGCTTAATAGTAACATTCAGTTATTACAACCATTCATCTCCTAATTTTCCACACAGGACTGTATATAATTTCTCTGTCTTTTCCACAAACAGCATGGTAATAAAAGATGCCTGAAAACTCATACATTTTCGAGTTTTATTTGACCCAAATAAATAATGTCAGTTTAAATTTTTTAGGACAGCATCTCTGTGTTCAGAATACATACATTTCATGCGCAACAAAATAATTATTGATTATATCAAATTTCAGGCACATTAATTGCTTTCTTATGCAATTACTGATTCCTTCATTGTAAATTAATGAGTTCTTAACATGTTATGTACAACTTCTTAGTAGCAACAATGATGTATTATTTCTCTATGTATTGTATAGGTCACTATGACAACCTACATGTATTATGTTGTTGACTTAAAAAACGTCATAAGTGACCAGTATTATTTCTCTGTGTATTGTATAGGACAACCTACATGTATTATGTTGTTGACTTAAATAACGTCATAACTGACCAGTATTATTTCTCTGTGTATTGTGTAGGACAACCTACATGTATTATGTTTTTGACTTAAATAACATCATAACTGACCAGTATGTTTTTTCATAAATACACAAACAGACAAACAAACAAACAAACACACACACACAAACACACAAATACAAACACACACACAAACACACACTCACACACACAGACACACACACACAGATACACACACAAACACACACAAAACCACTGACAAGCGCGTGCGCACGCACACACATACAACACAGACACACACATACAGACACTCATATACACACACTCACACACACACACACAACACAAACAACACACACACACGCAACCACACACACACACAACACACACACACACACACACACACACACACAACACACACACACACACACACACACACACACACACACACACACACCACACAACACAAACACACACCACAACACACACACACACACAAACACACACCACAACAACACACACACAACACAACACACACACACACACAACACACACACAACACACACAACACACACACCAACACAACACACACACACAACACACACACACACACACACACACACACAAACACAACACAACACACCACATACACAACACACACACATACAGACACACAAACATCCACACACACACAAACACAAACACACACAACAACACCAACACACACACACACACACACACACAAACACACACACACAACACACACACACACACCACAACACACACACACACACAATTACACAACACACTACATGACTGACACACTTTTGCACTCTTACGACGACTCCACCACCAACTACTAACTTACTTGACTGATTAGTTTAGTGTTTGGGAGTTAGCTTTGTTAGTTAGGTTAGTTAGGTGGCTGGGTGGTAAGTTAGTTAGGTGGCTGGGTGGTAGTTAGTTAGGTGGCTGGGTGGTAGGTTAGTTAGGTGGCTGGGTGGTAGATTAGTTAGGTGGCTGGGTGGTGGGTTAGTTAGGTGGCTGGTTAGTAGGTAAGTTAAGTGGCTGGTTGTAGGTTAGTTAGGTGGCTGGTGGTAGGTTAGTTAGGATGGCTGGTTAGTATTAGGTTGTAGTTAGGTGGCTTGGTGGTAGGTTGGTTAGGTGGCTGGGTGGTAGGCTAGTTAGGTGGCTGGTGGTTAGGTTAGTTATGGTGGCTGGGTGGTAGGTTAGTTAGGTGGCTGGGTGTAGTTAGTTAGGTGCTGGGTGGTAGGTTAGTTAGGTGGCTGGTGGTAGGTTAGTTAGGTGGCTGGGTGGTAGGTTATTAGGTGCTGGGTGGTAGGTTAGTTAGGTGGCTGGTGGTAGTTAGTTAGGTGGCTGGTGGTAGGTTAGTTAGGTGGCTGGTGGTAGGTTAGTTAGTGGCTGGGTGGTAGTTAGTTAGGTGGCTGGGTGGTAGGTATTGTTAGGTGGCTGGGTGGTAGGTTAGTTAGGTGGCTGGTGGTAGTTAGTTAGGTGGCTGGGTGGTAGTTAGTTAGGTGGCTGGGTGTAGGTTAGTTAGGTGGCTGGTGGTAGTTAGTTAGGTGTATGTGGTGTGGTGGTTAGTTAGGTGGCTGGTGGTATGCTTAGTTAGTGGGCTGGTAGTTAGTTAGGTGCTGGGTGGTAGGTTAGTTAGGTGGCTGTGGTGGTAGGTTAGTTAGGTGGCTGGGTGGTAGGTTAGTTAGGTGGGGGTGGGTAGGCTAGTAGGTGGCTGGTGGTAGTAGTTAGGTGGCTGGGTGGTAGGTAGTTAGGTGGCTGGGTGGTAGTTAGTTAGGTGGTGGTGGTAGGTTAGTTAGGTGGCTGGGTGGTAGGTTAGTTAGGTGGCTGTGGTAGGTGTAGTTAGTTGGTGGTGGTGGTAGGTTTGTTAGGTGGCTGGGTGGTAGGTTATTAGGTGGCTGGGTGGTAGGTGGTTAGTAGTGGCTGGGTGGTAGGTTAGTGTTAGGTGGCTGGGTGGTAGGTTAGTTAGGTGGCTGGGTGGTAGGTTAGTTAGGTGGTGGTGGTTGGTTAGTTAGGTGCTGGGTGGTTGGTTAGTTAGGTGGCTGGGTGGTTGGGTAGTTAGGTGGGTGGGTGGTAGGGTAGTTAGGTGGCTGGGCTGTTGGTTAGTTAGGTGGCTGGGTGGTAGGTTAGTTAGGTGGCTGGGTGGTAGGTTAGTTAGGTGGCTGGGTGGTAGGGTAGTTAGGTGGCTGGGTGGTAGGTTAGTTAGGTGGCTGGGTGGTAGGTTAGTTAGGTGGTTGGGTGGTAGGTTAGTTAGGTGACTGGGTGGATGTTTTGTACAGTTGTTTAGTTGATGTTTTTTTTTTTAATCTCCTAATAGATTGGCTGGTGTTGGAACTCTGTGTTGGTGTGTGTGTGTGTGTGTGTGTGTGTGTGTGTGTGTGTGTGGTGTTGTGTGTGTGTGTGTGTGTGTCTGTGAAAGTGTGTGTGTGTGTGTGTGTGTTTGTCTGTCTGTCTGTCTGTCTGTGTCTGT
>JAPXFY010000540.1:42500-54378 GCA_030674185.1 Monoplex corrugatus
AAACACCTGGTTTGAGCAGCCTAACAGAAGAAAATGGACTTGGATGAGTCCAGGAGATAATATCTCAAATCAAATTGACTACATCCTGATCAACAAAGATTAGAAATTCTTTCCTTTCAGCAAAAACACTACCAGGCGCAGACTGCAACAGTGACCACAATCCTGTAGTGGGAAGGTTTAGGCTGAAATTGAGGAAAAGGAAACAGACCAAAAGCAACATCAAACTAAACCTTGGACTCTTAAAGACAGATGAAATGATACGTCAAGAATGTAATGTACGTGTTCAAAACAAAGTCAGTGCTCTGGAAGACGTTGGTGACAGTGAGGAACAATGGACAAAGTTGAGTTCTATAAATGAAGCTTGTGAAGAAATTCCTAAGGCAAATAGAAAAGCAAAAAAGAACTGGATGACTAATGAAATTTTGGGCCTGATGGAGGAAAGGAGGAAGGCAAAAAGAAACGAGGAGATATACAGGAAGATAAACAAAGAAATCAGGAATAGGTGCAATGAAGCTAAGGAAGCTTGGCTGAAAACAAAATGCAAAGACATAGAAGAACGACACAAAATGGATCCTCAGGGTATGTACAGACGAATTGAAGAAATTGTCCACAGGAAAAATACATGCACATCAACTGGTTGCTTAAAATCGAAAGATGGCACGCTTATCATGGAAAAAGACAAAATATTAGACAGATGGGGAGAGTACATTAAAGACCTTTTTGAGGATGACAGAAACGAAGAACACATTATAAAAAAGAACTCTGAAGGACCATCCATAATGAAAGATGAAGTTAGAGCAGCACTGAAAAAGATGAAACCAGGAAAAGCCCCAGGACCAGACAACATTACTACAGAATGATTGAAGCCCTGGAGGAATTTGGCATAGAAAAAATAACAGTCCTCCCAAATGAAATTTATGACACTGGAAAAATCCCCAAAGATATGTCAAAATCAATTTTCATTGGACTTCCAAAGAAGACAGGGGACATAGAATGCGAACTTCACGCACATTCAGTTTGATGAGTCATGTAACAAAAATCCTGTTAAGAATAATCATGATGAGGACAAGGAATAGAATCAAAAGAGAAATAGCAGAAGAACAGTGTGGATTTGTGGAGGGGAAAGGAACTATTAATGCAACATACATCCTAAGAACTATCATAGAGAGGTCAATTGAGATGATAAGGATTTGTATTTATGCTTTGATGACTATACCAAGGCTTTTGATTGGGTACGACATGAAGAATAAATCAACCAACTGGAGAGACTCAATGTCGATGGAAAAGATCTACGAATAATCAGGAATATGTACTGGGAACAAAGAGCTGCAATGAGAATAAAAAACAATATAAGCTCTTTTCAAAACATCAAAAGAGGAGTCAGACAGGGTGGTGTTTTGTCACCAGATCTGTTTTCACTATATAGCGAAAACACCATGAGAAACCTAGAAGAAGACCCTGAATTAAAGGTTGGAGGGAAAATGATAAACAACATTCGGTACGCAGATGACACCGTGCTAACTGCAGAAAATGAAAGGGACCTTCAAAACCTTGCGAATATACTAGAAACAGAAAACAAAGGCAAGGGGTTGGAACTAAACAGCAGGAAGACTGAAGTCATGGTGATCAGTAAAAAACATGAAATCCCCTCATGCAAAATAACAGCAAATGGCACAACCTTGACACAGGTTAATAAGTTCGAATACCTGGGAACGGTCATTTCAAATGCCTATCAATTAACATCAGAAAGAGAGTCCTTGAATGTTATGTAGAACAAGTACTTTTGTACAGAAGCGAGGCGCGGACAGTCAGCAAACAAAGCCAGAGCAGGATCGAGGCAGCCGAGATGTGGTTTCTCAGAAGAATGTTGAGAGTTCCATGGATAGCAAAGAAAACAAACGAGACAGTCTTGTTGGAGGCAGACACAAGTAGATCACTCATAAGGAAGATCAGGGAAAGACAAGCAACATTTATAGGCCATTTTATGAGGAAGGGGGATTTGGAGCACCTGGTCACAACGGGAAAGCTGGAGAGAAAGAGAGCACCAGGTAGACCCAGGGAGAGAATGCTGGACTGACTAGCAGAGTGGCTGAGGATGAGGAGGGTGGGGGAGATGCTGGGAGCAACGAGAGATAGAGATGGTTGGAAGTCCACGGTCGCCAACGCCATGCGGTAGGGCACCTGATGATCATGATGATGAATATGAACATCAACAAGGTGTTAGAGTGTCATTGTCATGACGCAATATGAACATCAACAAGTTGTTAGAGTGTCATTGTCATGACGTAATATGAACATCAACAAGTTGTTAGAGTGTCATTGTCATGACGTAATATGAACATCAACAAGTTGTTAGAGTGTCATTGTCATGACGCAATATGAACATCAACAAGGTGTTATAGTGTAATTGTCATGACACAGGGGTTGTGTGTTCAAACCTCTCGGGTATCAAGGGTTAACGAGGGTTGGTTGATTCTATCTCAACTGAGTCCCGCAATATTAAAACACTGACCTGTTCCGTTATCAAAACTTCTCACTGATTTATGTCTTGGAGGACCTGATGCAGAAGACTAATCCACTCATGATCTTTAGGAATTCCTTTCTGAACCTCTGGCCTGTCAGACAGTACAGATAGAAGTTCATGGAATAATGTAAAGAAGCGACAATAAAAAAAAATATGAAAGAATAACATAAATGGCCCATTTATAAAGATCAGTTGATTTAAAGGCTTCAAAAGTTGGTATCAATATCAAATTAAGAGTGTTGAGAGGTAACATGAAGGCAATGAATGACACAGACACAACGAGAGATGTCAGAGTGATGGAGTTCATTTTTCTCTCTCTGTGTCTCTGCTGTGTGTCTGTGGCAGTCAACTGGTCACCAGCTTCCTTCACTGACGTTCTTAACGTCACCACCAGCACAATGTTACCGATCATCAGACAGATAAAAGGCAGCACACAAGACAGAACCAGGTTGATTCTATATATCACGTTCTTATGAACCGTCTCGTAGTGTTCCTTGTAATCACATTTCCCATCTACAACTTCCATCCCATACAGTGTGTAGGAACACTTCAAGCTGAAGAAGATGACAACGCCCACAATGACGGCCCAGGATGTCTTTGCTGTACACAGCACGTTCACACGATGTGGCCACACCACAGACATGGCCCTGTGTGTCACCATCACCACCACAAACCAGGTAGAACACCAAGAGGCTACCTCACCTATGAAATTACCTATCTTACATATAGCGTCATGAAGACCATACAGATCAAATCTCGTAAGGTGTGAGATCCACATACAGAGAGTCGCTGTGATGTTGGTATAAAGATCAGTCACAGCCAGACACAGGAAATAACGGTCCAGTGCAGAACGGTTGGCTTGAAATCTACGAACAATGATGATAGTCATCATATTGCCAAACACACCCAGGATAACAACGATGGGTAGACAGATAATCCAGATCCATTTGGCTACCTTTGATAATCGCAATACATAATTAACGTCAATGTTGTCTGCTAATAAAGCTGTACTGCCTGTCGTGATACTGGTCACAGTCATCATCATGTATGTCACATTTCTTACAGAGGATGTAGAATCCCCTGTCATGATATCAGACACAGTCATCATCAAGTGTGTTACATTTCTCTGATCCATGGTCCTGGACACATAAACCAGCTACCTGGTCTGTCTGAAATCAGCAATGAGGGAAACCTCTGGAAATACGTTAGTGACTGTTTCTGAATCTATAGCAAGCTCAGGTATGTAAACGTCAGTGATTGACTTAGCTCAGGGCTAATTTATTGCCACACACAATTCAGGATATGACTGTCTTAGTTGAGGGCTAATTTATTGCCACACACATCTTAGAAGGTGGTTACAATACATGTAGTTAATCATGTGTGTTGCTGTGCTCCATAGATCCCCTCCACGTCCCCCACCCCCACCATCCACACTGAACACTGAATCAGAAGAAGTAAATGACGTGTAGTTAACGTCATCCACCAACAGTGTGAACTATGTTGTAAGTGCCATACAATGAAAAATGCAAATCGTTGACATCAACACCAGCCTTCAGTTTCATTCACTACTGAAAATAAATGGAAGAATACCAAGGTAGTCAACCAATTCTGACAATCTATAAGAATACCAAGGTAGTCAACCAGTTCTGACAATCTATAAGAATACCAAGGTAGTCAACCAGTTCTGACAATCTATAAGAATACCAAGGTAGTCAAAACCAGTTCTGACAATCTATAAGAATACCAAGGTAGTCAACCAATTCTGACAATCTATAAGAATACCAAGGTAGTCAACCAGTTCTGACAATCTATAAGAATACCAAGGTAGTCAACCAATTCTGACAATCTATAAGAATACCAAGGTAGTCAACCAGTTCTGACAATCTATAAGAATACCAAGGTAGTCAACCAGTTCTGACAATCTATAAGAATACCAAGGTAGTCAACCAGTTCTGACAATCTATAAGAATACCAAGGTAGTCAACCAGTTCTGACAATCTATAAGAATACCAAGGTAGTCAACCACTTCTGACAATCTATAAGAATACCAAGGTAGTCAACCAGTTCTGACAATCTATAAGAATACCAAGTTAGTCAACCAATTCTGACAAACTATAAGAATACCAAGGTAGTCAACCACTTCTGACAATCTATAAGAATACCAAGTTAATCAACCAATTCTGACAAACTATAAGAATACCAAGGTAGTCAACCAATTCTGACAATCTATAAGAATACCAAGGTAGTCAACCAGTTCTGACAATCTATAAGAATACCAAGGTAGTCAACTAATTCTGACAATCTATAAGAATACCAAGGTAGTCAACCAGTTCTGACAATCTATAAGAATACCAAGGTAGTCAACCAATTCTGACAATCTATAAGAATACCAAGGTAGTCAACCTGTTCTGACAATCTATAAAAATACCAAGGCAGTCAACCAGTTCTGACAATCTTTAAGAATACCAAGGTAGTCAACCAATTCTGACAATCTATAAGAATACCAAGGTAGTCAACCAGTTCTGACAATCTATAAAAATACCAAGGCAGTCAACCAGTTCTGACAATCTATCAGAATGCCAAGATAGTCAACCACTTCTGACAATATTTCATTTTCAATGGAAAAATACTATTACAAAAAATGTCTAGAAATAAAGAGAACAAGACAGAATATGTGCATGTGCCAGTGCATGCATGTGGACTGCATGCATGGGTGTGCGAGCATACGTATGTATGTGTGCGTGCCTCTGTGTGTATACGTAGGGCCTACGTGTGTATGTGTTTGTGTGTGGGAGAGGTGTGTCTGTGTGCGCGTGTCTGTATGTGTGTATCTGAGTCTCTGTGTGTGTGTGTGTGTGTGTGCATGCGTGCTTGCGTGCGTGTGCGCGCGCGCGTGTATGTGTGTGTGTTTCTCTCTGTGTGTGTGTGTGTCTGTGTGTGTGTCTGTGTGTCTTTGTCTGATTGTGTGTGCATCTGAGTCTCTTGGTCTCTATCTCTCTGTCTTTGTCTCTGTCTCTGTCTCTGTCTCTGTCTGTCTGTCTGTCTCTCTCTCTGTCTGTCTGTCTGTCTGTCTGTCTCTCTCTCTCTCTCTCTCTCTCGTTCGTTCGCTGTCACTCTCTCTCTCTCTTTCTCTCTCTCTCTGCGCGCATATGCTTCTGTCGCATGTATTTGCACATACTTGTTTGCACATGGGCGTTTATTTCTTAGAAAGACTTACTCAGACCATCTTGATGTTCTTTTCTATTGGTTCTCTTTCTGGTTCTGGACTGTCTGTGACGTCAAAATGCCGTCAGGTATATCAAGTCTTTCGCTTTTACACAAGCACAAAAAGACATGTCATCAGCTGAAAATGTTTTCAAGAATAAGCTGAAATTCCATATATACGAACAAATATTAAGTATGGTGTGGTTTTTACATGTATGTTAGTATGAGAACATTAGTGAGATTTTTGTGTGAAATCAGTCCTATATAATCATAATACTGGATTGACAGTGAAGACTTTTCCTCCACAGACGTAGTTCTCTAGATTAACACGTTGTCTCTTCTATCAATAATTTATGTGTTGATGATTCAGAAAAATATTAATAAAAAAGAAACAAATTTACAGGAGAAAATGTTGACGTTGTGTTTGACGTCACTTATGTGTGCATATTCACGTATCATATAACATAGGTAATGACTTAATATGGATGTATTTCCATGTTAAACTTAGACCTGTACAAACACGCGCCTTTAGTGTCATCGTTTCATGCATATGCAACACATACACATATGAAACACAACACCACTACACACACACACACACACACTCACACACACACACACACACACACACACACACACACACACACACACACACACACACACACACATCTTATGAGGAAAGGGGAATTAGAGCACCTGGTCACACAAGAAGGGAAAGAGAACACCAGGGAGACCCAGGGAGAAAATATTGGACGGACTTGCAAAGTGGCTGAGGACAGAGAGGGTGGAAGATTGCTTGCAGCATCAAGGGACAGATGCATATGGATGGCCATGATCGCCAACGCCATGCGGCAGGGCACATGATGATGATGAACCTGCATCTTTGATATCCTGACTAACACCCAGACACTTAACTCTCTCTGGATGATGTCCCTTTCAAAAGAGAAAACGAGAACATTATCAAAGAAAAGAAAATGTTGTCATTTTTCCCTGTCAACATTACGTGTCATTGTGTGCGTTTGCTGCAGATGTTGAAAATGACCAGTTTATTAAACCAGTCTTGGTGACATCTCTGTCTGATGACAATAAATTGTGTAGACTGGAGGGGACACTGTTTTCTTCTTCTTCTTGTTGGGCCTTTGTTCTGAAGAAGAAAAAAACCAAAACAATATTAACATAATGTCTAAGCTAATTACGACCAATGTATTATTAACATTTGTTATCATTGTTCACCAATATGCAATACATCTTTTTCTTTTTTTATACATGTATTGTTTTTTGCTGCTCCATGTTCTGTGGCCTTGTGGGTGTCTCGGGAAAGACCACAGCTAAGGGAGAAAACCCTAACAGAAAAGTACCACTGGTTTGTTGTTATCTCATGAGAGACAAAGGGTGAAGTAGTAAACTCTGACAGAAAATCATCTCCACTGCCTTGTGGGTAGTTGTGGAAACGACAAAGGCTAGGGGACAATGCGTGTAGAACAAAAAACGATGGAAGGCAACGGGAAACCACTATGGTATATTCCCAAGATAAACATGGCCAGCCAAAATAGAACGGAGGTAAAGGACACGAAATGGGGCTCCCTTGGAGCACCTTCGTCCGTTTGGGATCATCATGCTGCGCAGGTGACACTGGACCATTATCAAGCTACTGCAATCAGACTGAAAAGCATCAAAATTGCAACCTGAAATGTAAAGAAAATTGCTGCAAAAAGGAAAATTAGAAAACGTCAAGATGGAGATGGAAAGGCTTAACATCAATATTTTAGGACACATGAAAAAAGAGTAGGCATCATAATGGACAGTAACAGGTCAAAGTCTATCAAAGGATACTGGGCTATATCAGGCCGAGTTCTATCATTTAGATTGGATAGCAAGCCATTTGATGTCAACATCATCCAAGTATATGCACCGACATCCGCAAGTACTCAGGAAGAAATTGACAACATCTGTGAAGTATTAGAGACAGCCAAGGCTCAATGCAAATCACAGGACATTACAATAGTAATGGGAGATGTTAATGTTAAAGTGGGACAGGACAGAGTGGATGACATAGTTGGACCTCATGGCCTTGGCACACAAAATGAAAGGGGAGAGAAACTTGTTGAGTGACCACAAATAAATGAACTCAACAAAGGAAACACTTGGTTTGAACAACCTAACAGAAGAAAATGGACATGGATGAATCCAGGAGACAGTACAAGAAATCAAACTGATTGCATCCTGATCAATAAAAGATTTAGGAAACTTTACCGATTGCGGATTACTATCCAGTGATAATATAGGGAGAGTTTTAGGGTTTTCACCATTGTCAATAAGTATAAGATATGTCTTTTTACTCGATAACTTCAGGCCATCGTCTTTCATGTAATTACTCAGGTTATCAAGCCCGCCATTAAATTTCTTGGAGTGTATTTAACACGAAAGTTGAATTGGAGACACCATATAGAATGTTTAATTACAAAAGCAAACAAAAGACTTAATTTCTTGAGAAATAATCAACAGATAGCTCTGGAGCCAAGACACTCAAACTATGTTACATCTAACGATTTGTTTGGTTCGATCGAAACTGCTCTATGGACAAGAGGTATATTTTACTGCCTCGACTACACTCTTAAAAATTTCCAGAGGTTAGACATCAAAGCTATTAAATTGGCTGTCGGTGTGCCCATTCATACAAACACAATGAAGTCTTATAAAGAAAGTAACACATTACCGCTTACAGATCAACGTGAATTAGCGGTGACAAAGTATGTTATTAGAGCTCTGGCCATAAAGAACTCAGGTAAGGATGAATTACTATACACCTCGGAAACTGACTATCCTCACAAAGCTCGAAAGGTGCATACTCTTCAACCTATTCGAAATTTTACAGATGTTCTCCTAAGTAAAAACAATGTTGATGTAAATAACATTCCAGTAATGCCACTTATTCCATTCATACCTTCCTGGGAACTTCAAAAAACTAACTTTGACATAGACTACATAGATCTTAATAAAGCAGAAGAAATAAATATTCTAGTATCAGAAGTCAAATCCCATTTATCCACATGTTATTTTTATCACCTAAAACTTTTCACAGACGGGTCTGTTTTAGATACAGCTGATAGCGGATCTGGATTCGTCATTCCTGTCTTAAAGGTACAAAAATCTTTTTTTACATAGGTAAAGGCTTCTCTATTTTTACATCAGAATTATACGCGATATTGATGGCTCTTAATTATATTAATAGCCTCTCATACGATATATACAATATACTATTGTGTGTTGATTCTAAATCAGTGTTACGTAGCTTGAAACAAGCAGAAAATGTAATACGAAATGACAATATCTTTGAGATCAAACATTTGATACAATGTATTTCATCCAGTGGTGTTGGTACACATTTTTCTGGGTACCGTCAATTTGTGGATTTCATTGGAATGAAGTTTCAGACAAATTAGCAACAGACGGTGCATCCAAAAATACAAATGCCGTAACATTCCATAATATACGACCATCGGTTCATGAACTTGGTTCTGTGTTAGAACGTTCAGTTTTTACAAATTTCTCCAATACCCAAAGCCTGATACCTTACTGCCCCAGACAGCTAGCTGCCTTGATATACAAACTAAGGCTTAACTCCTGGAAAACAAAATATACACAAAATGTATGTATTTGTTAAAAAGCATTATCAGTCCACCATCTGCTCTTTGAATGTCCTATCTTACTTACGATGTATAGAAATAACAATCTGGATCTTTTCATGTACTGAGTCTAGAGATATCCTTTACAACAAAGATAATGATATTATCTCGTTAGTCCAGGTGATTCTCAGATCCCCTGTGGGCAGATTGTTATGAAGAATTAATTAATCGTTGTATGTTATTATATGACACTGTTAATTGATTGTTCTGAATTATTAATTGTAATTGTTCCCCTTCTTACATTCCAACTTCTACTACCCCTCCCCATCTCCTTCCCCCACCCTCCACCCATTTTTTGTTTTTTGTTTTTGTCCATTTCCTTTTCTTTTTTTCCCCTTTGTGTGCGTGTGTGTGCGTGTGTGTGTGTGTGTGTGTGCGTGCGTGCGTGAGTGTGTGTGTGTTTGTGTGTGTGTGCGTGCGTGTGTGTGTGTGTGCGTGCGTGCGTGCGTGTGTGAGTGCGTGCGTGTGTGTGTCTGTGCGTGCGTGTGTGTGTGTGCGTGCGTGCGTGAGTGTGTGTGTGTTTGTGTGTGTGTGCGTGCGTGTGTGTGTGTGTGCGTGCGTGCGTGCGTGGTGTGTAGTGCGTGCGTGTGTGTGTGTGTGCGTGCGTGTGTGTGTGTGCGTGCGTGCGTGCGTGTGTGTGTATGTGTGCGTGTGCGTGTGCGTGTGCGTGTGTGTGTGTTCGTGCGTGTGTGTGTGTGTGTGTGTTTGTGTGTGTGTGTGTGTGTGTGTGTGTGTGTGTGTGTGTGTGTGTGTAAAATCACTATTGTGTACAGACATTAAACAAAAGATTCCTTCCTTCCTTCTTTACCGATAGCAAAAACATTACCAGACACAGACTGCAACAGCGACCACAATCCTGTAATAGGAAGAGTTAGGTTGAAACTAAAGAAAAGTAAACAGCTCATTAGTAACATCAAACTAAATCTTGGACTCTTTAATCAAAGACAGATGAAGCATCCCGTGAAAAATTGAACGTACATGTTCAAAACAAATTCGGTGCTCTGTAGGACGTCGGTGACAGTGAGGAACAATGGGCAAAGTTGAGAAACTCGATAAATGAAGCTTGTGAACATATCCCCAGAGTTGACAGAAAGAAAAGCAAAGAACTGGATGAAAAGAAAATTTCTGGCTTGATGGAACAACAGACAAAGGCAAAAAGAAAGGAGGAAGAATACAAAAAGATACACAAACGGAAATCAGGAACAGTTGCAATGAAGCTAAGGAAGCTTGACTGGAAACCAAATGCAAACAAATAGAAGACTGACACAAAACAAATCCTCAGTTTATGTACAGAAACATGTAATAAATTGCCGACAGGAAAAAGATGTGCACATCAACTGATATGATTATTATACAGAAAAACAAAATATTAGATAGATGGGGAGAGTACATTAAAGATCTTTTTGACGATGACAGAAACGAAGAACACATTATAAGAAAGAACATTGAAGGATCTCCCATAATGAAAGATAAAGTTAGAGCAGCACTGAAACAGATGAAACCAGGAAAAGCCCCAGGACCAAACAATATTACTACAGAAATGATTGAGGCTCTAGATGAATTTGGTACTGAAAAATAAAAGTCTCCTGAATGAAATCTGTGACACCGGAAAAATTCCTATAGACATGTCAAAATTGATTTTCATTGCACTTCCAAAGAAAGCGGGGCTATAGAATGCGAACTTCATTGTACAATCAGCTCGATGGGTTATGTAACAAAAAATATATGAAGACTAATCATGATGAGGACAAGGCACAGAATAAAAAGAGAAATAGGAGAAGAACAATGTGGATTTGTCAAAGGGAAAAGAACTA
Source organism: Monoplex corrugatus (assembly GCA_030674185.1). NCBI lineage: Eukaryota > Metazoa > Mollusca > Gastropoda > Littorinimorpha > Ranellidae > Monoplex > Monoplex corrugatus. The sequence continues at coordinate 53,729 of JAPXFY010000540.1, forward strand.
TCAATGCCATATACATCCTAATGAACTCTCATAGAAAGGTCAAACGAGTTGAATACGGATTTATATTTACGTTTCGTTGATTACACCAAAATTTTGATCGGTTTAGACATAACGAATTGATCAATCAACTAGGAATGGTCAATGCTGATGGAAAGGATCTAAGAATAATCAGAAATATGTGTTGGGAACAAACAGCAGCAACAAGAATTGAAAACGATATATAAGCTCTTTCTAAAATATGAAAAGAGGGGTTATGCAGGGATGTGTTCAGTCACCAGACTTGTTTTCACTTTACAGAGAAACGGTCGTGAGAAACCTGGAAGAATGCCAACGGATAAAGGTTGGAGGGACAATGTTGCGAAAATGAAAAAGACCCAGAAAATCTTGTGAGTATGATAGAAATGGAAAGCAAAAGTAAAGGGGTGGAATTAAATAGCAAGAAGACTGAAGTCATGGTAATCAGTAAAGAACAAGAACCCCCTCCCCCCCCGCCATGCAAAATAACAGCAAATGGTACAACATTGGGAGAGACTGTTAAGTTTAAATATCTGGGAGTGGTTATCTCATCAGGTGGAAGGTGCACATCAGAAAAATAGCCAGCAGAATCAGCTGAGCTAAAAACAGCATTGAAGAAAATAGAAACCGTACTT
>JAPXFY010005403.1:0-15064 GCA_030674185.1 Monoplex corrugatus
CAACATTGATTTCCAGTAGTATTGATGATTTGTCATTTAGCACTGTAAGCATCGACATGGATATGACGAAATGAAAGAGACAATCAGCTGAAAACGATGAGACAGTGCAAGGTCTGAAGGTAGGGAAATTACCTGGTGTGCACAACAAGCTGCTGTACACTGTGGACAAGAAACAAGAAAGCACTTTAATCCATAATGTCAGACATAACCAGTCACCGTAGCACTGTTGTTAGCGCCACAGATTACCGACTGGAGGCGTGTAGGTTCGAACTCCATCAGCTCTATCAAAACCACTGTGGGATTTTTTTTACCCAAACCAGCTTCTACCCAGTGGTGAGTGTGCTATGGGCCTATTGATGACAGGAACCACATAGTCGAGTCTCATCCACTTCACAGATGCGCCATTAAAGAGATGTTGCTCAAAGTTCCTGGTCACCACTGCAGGTATCTGTATCTCTCGGGCCTAGTTGATGCCAGGATATCTTATTAATTGAAGCCGACAGTATTTCTTTGTTTCGCAGTCTCTATCCAGATTGCAATTCCATAGCATCAGGATTATCACCCCCATCATCATCACCATCATAGCATTGTAAAATGCTGTCCACATTTTTATGGTCATTAAATGAGGTAGAACATTTGACACATTAAACAAAATGTGATCTCAAATAATAAAACTGCCCATGTCAGACGGCCCTTTACAAAAGAGGCCAGTGGACATGAAACTAGAGAATGGCCTAAACAATGGACTCACTCACTTGCTATACCACTCAAACCAAAAAGAGATCTCAAGACGGTACCAGGAGTATAGAACCAATATCCTGATTATCTACGCCTCTCATTCGTCCTGCTGTGAACTGCTCTCCAAGGAACGGATTGATAAGAGCACTGAACACACAGGGATCTCTAACACTACTTTATCAATTTAAACAAAGTATTCGACACAGTCTGATATAAAATCATCTGGCAAGTCATGAGGTCCTTTAGTATAGAAGAAGATATAACACACGTCATCGAACAGCTGAACTTTTAAAAAACTATCCTAGACGAAATTTCTGGAACCAATGCAGGAGTATTCTGAGGATATCACCAGTCTTGTTCAATACAAAATTCCCTGAAAAATCTCACGTGGCTATCGGTAGCAGGCTATTTTGCAAACTTCTGTGTGCTGATCACGTTGACTTCATAGTGGGCACTAACAATAACTGCCTTGAGTAATATTTTCATATATTTTCGTACACATAAGGCGCTGATAAAACATATCATGTTGACAATGCAAATGTTGTGTCATCATACTTTCGCGCGCGCGATATTTTCAGCAACATCTTGAAAAACAGAAGACCTTGAAATATATCGCTGTGTTTGGGACAGCAATTTAGAAGAAAAAATTCATAGAGTTTTTATTTGTTTGTTTTATTGATAGTACTGTGCTAAGTCAGAGAACTTAACTATGTCTGTACACGTACATTTACGCACCTATTCGAAATGTGAAGGTGTGAGGTTATGCCTCTTCAGATCATCAGTAAGGAAGTATTTGTTCAGCTTTTTTGAAATATAACTAAAGTGTTTGTATAAATGTATGCGTTGTATATATTATGGTAATATGTTTGTTTGCAAATGTTTTATGTTGTTATCGTTATAGATGAAGTGAGTACAGTTCGGCGAAAAAACATTTGGATAGAAGGAAATTGTGGAGAGACGTGAAAAATTCATAAATGGTAAATAGGAAAGGATTAAAACAAAGAACAAGGTTACTTTAATTGTTCAATGTAAGAAAAATGCAGCGATAATTTCTCATTTAGTATACATATACGTATATATATATATATATATATATATATATATATATATATATATATATATATATATATTATATGTATATATATATGTATATATATACATACACACACACACACATATATATATATATATATATATATATATATATGTATATATATATATATATATATATATACATATATATATACTTAGTATATACAGATACATCGATAGATACAGAGAGAGAGAGAGAGGTGATTCATATGATTACATCTATCTATCTGTCTATCTATCTGTCTATCTATCTATCTATCTATCTATCTATCTATCCATCTGTCTGTCCGTCTGTCTCTATCTATCTACATACTCATGCATACCTACATACATACCTACCTACCTACATACATACATACATACATGCATGCATACATACATACATATATACATGCATACATACATATACATACATACATACATACATACATACATACATACATACATACATACATACATACATAGGTATATATTTTCATATGAAAGTCAAATTGAAGAAAAATATAACAGTTCGGATTGTTTTAGATGTGACACGTCAGAATAATGGCGCATAGTATGCTGATGTTAAGTTCATAAATTCATTTTATATGACGTAGTCTTCCATTGATACACGATAACAGACAAGATATAGACCTGACTGGCTGAAACCAACGAATTGGGCGGATCTGTCTGGTTAAACGTGTTATGGACTCAACGGGAAGACTAGTACCACACAATAATCTCACCAATTTGATGGATATGTCAATGAGGGTGTTGGTCGAAGTTCCTGTCCAGTATTTTAGTTGTCTGTATGTCTGGTTGATGCCGGAGATGTATTATGAAAACAAGCATAGGGCACGTTGTCACGCAACTTCGATCCAAAATATAACACTAGAGCATCATCATATTCGTCGTCATTGTCATCGTCATTGCATTGTGAAAAACTGTCCCAGTTTTCTGTGACTCTTCTTGCCCTCCTCACAGGGTGACCTCAGCTGTGATGGGTTTAGAGGTGCGTTGGAGAGCTGAAATGAGCAGGGTGGGATTAGTGACACAGAGGTGATTCAGGAGCTCATCATAGTCATGTACTCCACTGCATGGAGTTGACGATCATGGCCCTCCATACGAATCTACCTTTTGTCACTGCAAGTATATCTCCAACCCTCTCTGTCTTCATCCACCCTGCAAGTCTAGCCAATATTTTCTCCCTGGGTCTACTATATGCTCTTTTCCCTCCAGCTTTCCTGTTGTGACTAGGTGCTCTAATTTCTCTTGCTTCATAAAATGTCCTATAAATATTGCTTGTCTTTTCGTTATCTTTTTCATTAATCTTCTTTTTGTGTCTTCCTCCTTCAAGACTGTCTCGTTTGTGTTCTTTGCTGCTCACGAAACTCTCAATTCTTAAGAAGATGGTGGAAAACAAAGAAAAGGAAAAAATGTAACTCTGCATCTTCACACAGTGTTTGAAGAGACCCTAACCTACAGTCTGTGCTCATTATAGCTCAGTAGAGCCAGAGGAAGACGTGAAGGCAAGATCATATGGATCAACCCCATCAAGACATAAGACATTACTCCATCAGATATCTCCACCACTCTTAGTCTGTGTAACATGGGCTGTTACGTCAAATGAGTCGTGAGCACACAGACATCAGACAGGGTCCCCGTTAGCTCAGATGGTCGGGCGCCATACTGATAGGGTTGGTAAGTCATAGTTACTCCTGCCATTACGCGAGCTTAATTCAATTTCTTCGCTTTGACAAACCCACATTGCATCAACACCGAGTGATGGCCATCGTAATGCTTTTTTTTCTTTAGATTAGACAGCTGGACTCCCTTGATGAGTTGACTGCTAAATGCCAGTCGACGTGAATGGCCGAAGCCGTCACCTAACTGTAGCGGTCCATGGGAAGGTTGATTCGGCAATCCAAATGTGGCCCCCGCAAAGAGAGGAAGAAGGGGTGGGGGGGGGGGGGGGTTGCGAAAGCCGCGGCCGTCTCGAAACCCGTTCCACACTCCAGCCTGACTGACCCAGAAAAAGAGTCCTTCTGAGAATTGAACTCACAACACCTGCGTTATGAGCATGGCCCTCTAATAACACAACCACTGAGCCAATGGATTTTTAAGTAATTCGATACAATACTAGTATGAAAATGTAGGCTAGGTAAAACAAAGGCTAGGTAGGACCTCAGGACCTGGCAGGCTCATAGATTTGTGTGCAGGCTTAAGGTTTGTGCCATGATCACCATACACATGGCACCTGTGACGTTGGTGCATATGGAATTCATCCCAAGCGCAGGGATGTCATCTTGAGAAACTGAAACTGAAACTGAAACTCACACTGAAACTCAGTGATCGTGGGTTTCACCCTCAGGTGGGTCACAGTCTGTAGACGTTTGATACAGATCCACTTCAAATAATTATACAGTGTATTTCCAATGTCAGCTTGCTCACGACGGTGTCACAGCGTTTGGACGATGTCCATATGTGCTAACACCACAAATGTCATGACATGGAGATGGAGCAAATACAAGACAATGATAGATAATGCCAGATATATATAAGCCAATACTTCTATACACTGACAAAGTCTTCAGTATTAACCAACATTGATAGTTTTTTGTTGGTTTGTATGTAAATCACATTGTCGATTCTTTGATGTACCCGTCTTTGGAACATTCTGTACACTACAGAACAACTACCAGTTACCAAAGCCATTTAAAGCCATAAGCCATCTTCCTGGAAAATTGTATTACAAGTATCACCGATTTGACCAGATAATGCTTCCAATGACGTGAATTCCCTGGAGTGGATATCTATATCCTACCAGACCTTGAGTTCACAGCATCATCTTAAATCTTTGACGAAGCGCAGCGCACCAGCTCATGCATGTCAGGTGACTTAAGTCTATACCACAAGAAAACAAAAATACAAACAAAACCTCCTATTCGTTCCAACAGCCCATAGAGAACGCATGGACACAGAGCCACTGTTATCGGCACCACGTCCATTTACTGCAGACTCTCCACAAATTGACCATCCCTCAAGAACACCACCATCTCTAAAAGCCACCATTAACCATCACAGCACAAACTACAACGTTTACTTTGCGGGCACTCTGTGGTTTTTTTCTAGTAAACAAAATCCTGCATATTTCAGTCCTTCTCCATTCCAACACTTCTCCACTTCCAATGTATTAATTTTACATTTTCAGTCATCTCAGCATTCGCAAACTTTCTCCCAAGCGTTTTGTGTCTCCATGGCCATGTATCAGAGAAATGTAACACAGCTGATGATGACTGTGTCCAGTATCACAATGGGTGATTCTACCTCATCAGCAGACATCACTGACTTTAAATCGTTGCCATTAGTTCAGTTGTCAACATGGATCTGGACCATCTGTCTGCCCATCACTTTTATCCTGGGTGTGTTCGGCAACGTCATGACTATCGTCATTGTTCGTCGTCTTCGAGACAGCCGTTCTGCCTTGGACCGTTATTTCCTGTGTCTGGCAATGACTGATCTCTGTGTCAACATCACGGGACAACTCCCTGACTGGATCACCACTGTGATGTCGTTTGATGTTTTTGCACTTCATGACTTTGTGTGTAAGGTGGACTTCTTCATCTTGCAGAGTGCTGTGCTCTCCTCTGCTTGGCTTGTTGTGGCGATGGTGATACACCGGGCCATGTCTGTGGTGTGGCCACATCGTATGAACGCCATGTGTACACCAAAAACGTCCTGGGGAATCATTGTGAGTATAGTCATCATTTTCAGCGTTTCTAGGTCTCACTTACTTTATGGGATGGAAGTTTTCAATGGAGTTTGTGCACCAAAGAAAGACTACCTTCCATTTTTGAATAATGTGGTTGCTACATTTGATATTATTGTGTCTTCCCTGTTACCTTTCATCTGTCTGATGATCAGTAACATTGTTCTTGTGGTGAAGTTAAGAATGTCAGTGAAAGAAGCTGGTGACCAGTTTGCTGCAACAAGCAGACAACAGAGTGAGAGACAGAGAAAAGTGAATTCCATCACTCTCACAGCTCTTGTTGTGTCTGTGTCCTTCATTGTCTTCAGGCTACCTCTGGATATCGTGAATATTGTGGACACTCCAGCCGTTGGCAGCATTGACAGAAAGGATAGTCCTGATTTAGGTTTCAGTCACTTTCTTGTATACGCTGCTATCTGTATCTCTTATTTCAACGTTTCTGTGAACTTTTACCTGTACTGCTTGACTGGCCAAAGATTCAGAAAGGAATTTCTTAGTGTTATGAGTGGACTGGTTTTCTGCATCAGGTCTCTTAAAAACAGAAATAAGTAATACACTCTTATTGTCAGACATTCAACTAGTACTTTGGCATCATGTGTTTAATTTAAGATTTTTGTGATGGACTGGTTTCAGTTTACCACAAATTCGTCTCTGTGCACTGATGATTAATTTATGTGACGTGTTATGTTTCGTAATATTTGTTATTTTTTGTTGTCCACTTGTACATCATGGAAATAGTAGGGAAGACCAGCTGACAGTCAGCAGTCAGCAGGAAGTCCGGAAGAGGAGATATATCACGTTACGTCATTTCTTTCATGCCTTCGATCTAGATTTTGCATGGTCTCCTCTTTTTAAATCCAAACTATCGTGTATCTTTGTTGTGCCAGATGGTGAGGTTGCATTATGGTCAGTTGACCAAAGCACTTGATTTTCTCATAATATATAAGCGTATTTGGTAGTAAATGGGAAATCATCCCAGGTGTTCCCAAAAAAGGGGTGTCGTCAAGATGAACCTAATCTCTCCATATCTATTTGTGTTGTGTACAGAAATAATGGCATACACTATTCACAAAGAAGCCGAAATTAAAGGAATAAGGATATCAGACACAGAATGTACAATAAGTCAGTATGAAGATGACACAGCATTTATGTTAGAGGGAAACAGAACATCTTGTAAAAGAATACTTAATACGTTAAATGAAAATGAAGAAAATTCAGGTCTAAAACTCAATTTGGAAAGACATTTATTTAAGGTCTGGCTAGGAAAAAAAGCTTTAGGGAAATTTGCTTAGAACACAAAGGACTGCAGGCAGATTCTAGGAATCTGGTTTACCAGTAATTTGTCAAAGTTAGCTGGAATAAATATAGCGAAAACATTTATAGCAGTGAAAAAAATATTTGAACTTTGATCAAAAAGGATAAACACGGTATAAGGCAGAGTAACAATATTGGACTTCCTTATACTGTCAAAACTAGTGTGTTTGTGGATATTACTACCAAACAAACCTGAAAATGAAATGAAACAACTACATGCAAACTTTAATGCAAGCATGGAAATATTAATGCCACGACATGGATAACGAAAGTGTGCACTAAAACCCAAATAAGAAGAAAATACTGTTACTGTTTCGTTTAGAAAGAGACTTTATTAACTATCATGGCTCTAAACGATTTTAAGAGGTCAGTCTAATCACTTTTTCAAAGATGTATTCATAGTTCATACTAATTTTAACCTACATGCTGATTTGGATAAATGCAAAAATATTCAGGCTGAACCTGTTTTCTACAATGGCAGGTTCAACGTCATTAACAGGGATGTTTACTTCAAAATATGGACAGAGGAAAATGTATTTTTATGTGAAAGACATCTTGACAAGATGGAAGATTTATGAGCCATGAAGCATTTTGAGAGAAAGGGGAATGAGAGCCAATCAAATAGATTTTTAGTTGCACACAACCAACCAAAGAATGCCAAGGGAAAGGAGAATAGAAATAAATATTAATAAGTCAATGAAACAAACAAAGCTCTGCAAATACTAATTGGTATTTCTGAAGGGTCAAAGGTCTACTACAGTTTCATCCTTAATGGAATAGGACTATGTGGCATAAAAGCTTTCGTGAAACAGGAAAATAAAACCGAGACTATGATGAACTGGGAGACAATTTTAAAATTTATGAAAAAGGAAAAATGCATGAGTGAAAATGGTTTCTACTGAAGTTTTCTCGTTGTATTTCATGCACAATCATTCTTTTGAAGAGAATAGAAATTTTCGATAACGAAATATACATGCAACTTATATAATGTAGAAAAAGATATCATGCATCATTATTTGTGGTATTGCAGTTTCCCAATCGTTTTGTGGATACAGCTAGAAAGAGTTCTGAAAGAAAAATGCCAGCATCGTCAAAAATGTCTAGATGGAATTGGGTTAATATAGAACAGATGAAAAAACGAATACAGACGAATTTTGACCTTATTGTATTATACAGAAAGTCTTACATCCAGAAATATAGAATTGATAAAATAAAACCTAATGTTGAAATGTTTAAAGGTAAACCGTAATACAGAAACATGAAAAGGAAAACATGTTCATCTGGTAGAAATGCAATATCACCAGTTCATAAAAAGACTGCCTTAATTCAGCTTCATGTTAGATTAAACATCTTAGCTTTAGGTTTTAACGGAGCAGAAGTACGAATTCCACTTGTTTTTATGATTAGTCTAAACCAATGTAGATGTATAGAAACTAAAGATGCCACAGGCAGCATACACATTATAGAAAAGCATACATTCATTCTATTTTGTTCTCATATTTAGCCCTCTTGCACGATTTCTTGCCATGAAATCGTCTTATAAAAAATTCCATTATTGCAAGTAGATGGAATATCTTAATAATAAGATGTTGACTATGAGGTATTATGTGTTGGTTGATCAAGGTTGCATTGCTGCAAGAGAAAACAAATCAAGCTACCAGAAAGAAAGCGTTATAAATCAATTGAATGCAAAGCATGATTAAGTGCAGTTCAGCACCAAAGTTGATTGTCAACATATGCCATCATCAGTTTTCATTCATATTTTGCGTTTTTCATCTTTCCCAATCCAATTTGCACATTCACTTTCTGCACACCCTTTGGGTATTCCCATCATCATTCATAACCTGAGCTGCATTTCATGCAAGTTTAATAAGTACATAAGTAATGAAGAATAAAGTGCAGGCCTATTTTACCTATGACAAGTTAAACTGAATCTAATTACCTCCTGCTTTCCTTCACCTGGTGGGCTCCCACTGTTTACATTGTGAAACACAAATAGGATTGCGTTCCTCAAAATGACCATCATACTGGTGGCCTGACGCTCAATGTTCAAAGGGGTCGACTGATTTTTTATTTTGTAAATTCTTTTTCTTTCTGTTTTGTTTTTGCTTTTACATCAATTTTGACACCCCTTTCCCCTAAAAATCTTAAGTTATATGACATTAGATTAGTGCAGTAAAACGTTTTGTACTCATCACTGTAATCTACACAAACAAAATGGTATTCAGAATTATTCTTAATCATGTCTAAACAATTCACAAGAACAATTTTCTTTATTTAATTAATAACGATAGAGGAAGTCTCATGTGTGGGTTGTACTGATGGCAAGTTCATTCTGTTTACTTTCACTTTGTTTTTGGGGAAAAGCGTGGATAATCAATCAGTGTTGAGCATCTTGTCTACCACTGGCTGCGGTTGTCCATCACTGACTGAGTACCCAATCATTTTCAACTGTAGTGCCAGGGGCTGCTTTTAATAGTGGAAGAGATTCTTGGATCTCACTGGACTGCTACCGCTCACCTAAGCTGGGCAGCCTCCAACCAAATAGGTGCTGTCCCACCACAGTCTGGTAATAAAAGTTTACTACTTAAACAGGTGGACTCATATAAATATACTCCGACTATCTTGGAATGAAAATTCTACTGCACTCTCTAAAAAGATTAACAATCAAATGAACTGTTTAAAAATCCTAAAGTCTTATACGTTTAGCAAACAGAGACTCCAAAAGCTTTAAACATCTATTGTCTGTATTATGTCAGCTTTTGGCACTGTTGTTGAAGTAGAATTTGATCAAACATGATACAGATAAGTGTGAACAAGCCATCAAGAAAGCAGGAGGGGTTGTATGTAAAGGACAGGATACTTTTAGCAACATGTACAAGAGGAAAACAACTGACAGGCTCGTGAGAATTTTGACAGATGAAACACCCCATTATGCAACAACATTGGTGGTAGACAGATGTGTCAGGTTTAGAACTCCATGCACAAGAGCATGGGGTTACATGAATTCATTTATTCCCACAGCCATTCACACATTCAATCAACAAGCGCAACACTCTTGCTAACAGACTGTGACGCTGTACCTCACCGGTAGATGAGTGTGTATGACTGTGCAGACGTTTTGGGGTGCACGCAGAGATAAGTGGGTATGTTACGTTGAACCAACAAATTGTTCGTGTACCTATGTGACTGAATGTTTTGTCTTGTCTACAGGACAGCGAGCATAAAACAGTGATAGTGTATGGTTTGTGAGTCCATGGAAACCATGGATAAATTTTTGTCTGAATAATTTCAATCCCTCATCAATGTGTGTGTGGTAAGTTTGTGTTTGTGTTTATTATTAGTCTGTGCCTGCTCAAATGAATTTCCATGTGGATCAATAAAATGATACTGAATAAATAATTGAACTGAACTGAATTGAAGGCAGTGTAAACAGAACGAAGTTTGTATATTCCGTGTTGGGGAAGAACAGAGTCAGAGTGCTACTGGCATCATTCCTTGTTCTGTTGACTCAGAGAACGTACTCTGTACGTTTCAGTGACTGCAGCTTGTGCAGCATTATGTGGAGGACTAGTTTACCTCTGAAAGCTCTGATTCCATCCTAACCATCCTGCAGTCCCAGCCTTTGTTCAGCTTCAGGATTGGGTTAAGATCTGTGACCAACTGGACCACCAAGACATTCAGAATCATTTTCTCCTACACATCTACCAGACCGTAAAGTTCCAAGTAACAGCGCATTTTGCACGACTAATCATTGACAGACCAGTGGACTTCCTAGACAGTTCAAGTCAGTTGTTATTACGCAACAGAACTGTGGCAGATTCTTTTCAGAAGTGGTAGTTGCTGTTGCACAGTTCAGCAGCCAAAGACTGTCATGTGAACAGAAACATTATTGTGGGACATTTTTTTGTCCGAGTATTTGTCCAGTTAAAAACGTTAATGATTAAGTCAAGTTTATTAAGTTAATCTGTATAAATAGTTCCATTTACACGTTAATAAAACGTGGACATTTTATTCTTAGGTCAATTTCTGTATTCGCATTAATCAAATCCATCTTGTGGGATAAATTGTTGCACCTCCAAACTGCATACCCCTAGACAGTGTTAGGCAAACAGCAACGGTGATGCGTTAGGGTGACAAATAAAACGCAAAGCAACGCAACGCAAAGCAACGCAACAAAACACGTCACAACCCAAAACAACGCAACAAAACGCAAATACAATACAATACAATACAATACGATACGATACGATACGATACGATACGATACGATACGATCGATACGATAACGATCGATACGATACGATACGATACGATACGATACGATACGATACGATACGATACGATACGATACGATACGATACGATACGATACAATACAATACAGTTTCTCAAGATGACGTCTCTGCGCTCGGAACGATTTCCATATTCACTAACGTCACACGTGCCACGTGTATGGTGAACGTGGCACAAGCCTTAAGCCTGCACATAAAGCCATCAGCTGGCCAGGTCCTGAGGCCCTACCTAGACTATGTTTTACCTAGTCTATATTTTATACTGGCATTTTATCAGCCTACCATTGGAATAATCTTGGTTACATATACACAACATACATTACAACACAATACAACACAACACAATACATACAATACAATACAATATAACGCTTTTGTTTTTTCCTTAATTTGCCATCTGTATAGTCAGGCCATAAGGGGGGATAAATGTGGCCACAATTGGTGCATGCCATTCTGGTTTGATGCAGACAACTGTGTAAATATTTACGTTACATTGTAAAGTACATGCTTTGTTAAAGGGCACCTGCAGGTCTTGTACCTTCAGCCTCTTCCACTAGGTTCTCTGTATAGATCACGCCAGTTTTAGCTCATAGCCTGAAGATTTACCCTGTGGGCACCAGAGGCTGTGGCTTTACATGGCCCTTATCCCCCTGATGGCATGATGATTGATATAACGAGTGTATATATTTACTGGATGTGGCCTTCCTAAGTGCCACCCCACCTCACCCTGACAGAAACCATTGCCAGTCTGTCTGGGACTTCTTATTCATCCTATCAATTTGTGGTATTGTTAGATTTGTTTAAAGCCCAGCCGAATGTGTACAGCCATATCAGGACTATAACCACTTCAAAACATACAGTAGTTCAATAGGAAAAAAAGGGAAAGACGAACCAGAAAAGTCAATTCTCCATCTGGACGAAACAGCAGGGAAGTTTCAGTCTTTCTCTCCTATTTTTTGTATTTGGTGTTTGTTCGTTTGTGATCTTACGTCTACACTTGACAACTGCCAGCTGGTCGAAAAGTTGCACCTGTCTTGTCTGGTTATATCAAACATGCCTTCTGATTTTTTGTGTGTGTGTTGTTTTTTTTCCTGGTTCCTGTTTTCTTGAACGCAGGCGGTCACACTTGTAAAGGGAAAGAAATTTAAGTACACACATCAATGCATTCAGGCACATAATCTAAGGAGATGTCCCCGGCGTTGACCACTCCGTACAATGTATTGCACAGGGGATTTAAAAACATACTTGAATACAGATTTAAGCGTAAGTAAGGACACCAAAACGTACATAAAAACAGGCCTATCTTACCTAAATTTCTTCCGCATATATCATTTGTCTAGAACTAAAAATACACTTGATACATGTACTCAATTATCAATCCTAAGAGAAAGTACGTAAGACTTCATCAAACACATACATGTGAATAGACCAGCAAGGCAGGAAATGATAAGAAGAAACGACAGAAAGCAAAAGAATAAGACAGAAACAAAAACAGTGACTGAAAAGAGGAAATTTCTAGCACAGAATTTCCAGAATTAGAAGGTGGGGGATACTATTTATACTGAAAGAGTCCCTGGCATCCCAACAGGGGTAATCCTAGCAAGCCTGGCTTATTTCACAGTTAACCTCCATATCTGAAGGTCATCTATCATCTGCCACCTGCAACCTGCTGAGCTGGAGATGATCACCTCATTACCAAGTTGCAGGTAGTCATTCCCACACCAAGCACCTCACAAATCAGTAGAAAAGGCTTCAGCCAACGATACCAGATGTGTCCCTAAACTTCAGGTTTCAACACCAAGTCCTGACAGGAAGTTTATTCCCCTTCATCAGAACCTTGTGTTGTGGTCTGGATGTTAATCTTTTGGACGAAATGATCATCTGAGCTCCCTTGTACAGAAAGCATCTACCTAACAAAAAACCCACAAACAAACAAACAAACAAATACATATATATGTACATTTATATGTATATATATATTATATATATACATATACATATATGTGTGTGTACATACATGTATCTCTCTTTCTCTCTTTCTCTTTGTCTCTGTCTCTCTCTCTGTCTCTCTCTCTCTCTCTCTCTCTCTCTCTCTTATATATATATATATATATATATATATATATATAAATGTATGTATAAAAATATGTATGTATGTATGTATGTATGTATGTGTGTATGTATGCATGTATGTATGTATGTATGTATGTGTGTATGTATGTTTGTGCGTAAGTATGTATGTATGTATGTATATATGTGTGCATAAGTATGTATGTATGTATTTATGTATTTATGTATGTATGTATGTATGTATGTATGTATGTATATAAAAATAAAAGAATTCATGTCAAGAAGTTGTCCTGATTGCATTTTCTAAGGCCAATAACTGTCATAAGTGTGATATGGTAACACGCAGTCAGTCAGAAATGAAAAAAAATCACAATTGCACTGCACTGTGGCAACGTGCTTTTCCCACAGAAAACAATCTTATTGTCACGTAGTAAATCTGCTATGAAACTAGATAGAGAACATAGAAAAACAGACGATTATTAGGCTCCTATCACATGTGGGGGGTGGGGGTGTTGGTGGGGGAATGAGCCCACACACATAATCATTTATTGTTACACAATGGCCAACCTAGGCATCATGATAGTGCCAGATACATGGACATCGGTAATGTTGGTTTCACGTCAGTGTATCACAGACTGTTTGGATGACATCCCCATGGGCTAAACAGGCTTGATCCTACTGCACTGCGAATACACTGTCCACGACAATGTCCACGACAATGTCCACATCACTGTCCACCATACTGTTCACGACAATGTCCATGGATTGTGCGTCTGCCTAGGGGCCTTGTAAGTGGTGGGGTACACTTTCACTTCCCAATCTGACAGTACAAGTTCGAATCTGGCTCAATAAAAAGTTTGTGCATATGGACTCCAATCTACTATACTGTCAAGAAGGGCAAGCAGTGAGACATGCAGCCCTCATAATATTGCCCTCCAGACAAACTGAGACCTCTATCACTTCGTTTCTCTGTTAACTCAGTTAGTGGAACAATCTTACCTTCCTCTGGTCGGGGACAAGGCTTCTTCAAACGATAAATCAGCGTTTATTTTTTTCATTCATTTATTTATTCTTTTTTTTTGCATAGCAGCTAAATGCGCTCTTGACTGTAAAAGCACTATAAAAAAATTTAAATAAAAAAAGTATTAAAATGTGTATATATGAACACACACAGACATAAAACATGTAACCCTTTTATATATTTTTACATTTACATGTATATATTATTTTAATTTTCATACAATAATTTTATATTGCATACATATATATGTATACATTTATATATATATATAAAATTTAATATATATATATTTTATATATGCATACATTTTTTTGCATACATATATAGTTGCAGAGATTTTAAAAGGGAGGTTGGGCGCTCCTTTTTTGGGAAATGTTCGGGGTTTACGATTTTTGTGCTTTGTTTTCTGCTTTTTTATGCTAGCTGGGAAAGGGTAGGCAAAATGTGTTGGATTTGAAAGTTCTAATATGGGAGATAATTCCTACGTACTCTCAAGAGTTATGTTCTTTGTTAATATTATAAAAAATTTCCCCGCTTCCCCCTTATTTCTTTTGGGATTCCCTTAATTTTTGTTGGAAGCAACCCTTATATGTTCAATCTTGTTATGTGGGGTGTGTTTGGTCAGTTCAAAAATTTAAAAAACTAGTCAATCCCGAAAATAAGTATTTCTCTCCTCTCTCATAATTGTGTGTTTGGGTAGTTGCAGAGTATAAAGGTAGGCTTGGGCGCTCCTTTTTTTTAGGAGTGTTTGAGCTTACGGTTTTTGTGCTTTGTTTCTGCTTTATGC
>JAPXFY010005404.1:0-2500 GCA_030674185.1 Monoplex corrugatus
CATTCACACACAAATCTAAGAACATACTTCTGACGCTGACCACTTTTTTCAAATTAACCAAAGAGGATTTAGAAACTACCTAAAACACAATTAAACATAAAAAAGGACCTAAACCATACAAAAACGGGCCAAATTCCTGAAATTGTTTCCCCTTTTTTTTTTCCCCTTGAACCAAAAATGCCCCTTAATGCATGTACTTTATTATCAATTCCAAGAGAAAGTACGTAAGATTTTATCGAACACATACAGGTAAATGGACCAACAAGGTAGAGAATGACAGGAATAAATGAAAAGAAAGCAAAGAAACAAGACAGAAACAAAAAAGGGACATAAAAGAGGAAAGTTGTAGCACAGAATTTCCAGAAGGTGGGATACTGCCATGAAGCTTGGTGGTCAGCAGATCCGCTGTCGGCAATGTCTTGTGTTGCTCCATTTGATAGAGGCGACAACACTACAATTATGTGTTCAGCTGTCTTGTCCTCTTAACTTCAGGGATAGGTTGGTGGAGGTGACAACACTACAATTATGTGTTCAGACTGTCTTGTCCTCTTAACTTCAGGGATAGGTTGGTGGAGGTGCACAATCATTCATATGGAGATTCAGCCAATTGTGTTAATAAATGGCAAAGTCTAAAACTAGCATCAACAATAGAACTACCTTCTGTCTAAGACGCGTCTTATGATCTTCATCAAGACACTACACAAATGAGAAAGATGTATCCACATATTGAATTCACACACACATACTCACATGTACACGCACGCACGCACGCACACACACACACACACACACACACACACACACACACACAACACGCGCGCACACACACACACACATACACACACTCTCTCTCTCTCTCTCTCTCTCTCTCTCTCTCTCTTTCTCTCTCTTTCCCACAACCCCTCAACCCCACCCCACACACACATGAAACACATATCTACACATGAACACACACACACATTATTGCCTTGGCGTTGCACTCAGCTTAGTGTCTTGGCCACAGAATGGCGGCATAACGGTCCTACTCACACAGTTTCCGCCCTTGATTAACATCTCTACTATTGAAGAATTGTCCAAATTGTGTCTGAACACGAAAGGGAAACGCGAGAACAATCGACTGCACGCAGCCCGCGCTTTGAGGTGACGAGGAGCGAGCGACTCTAACTTGTGCAGATAGGAGGAAGTGACGCAGAGCCAAGGGAAGTAATTGACCCTCAGCACGGCAGGCATGTTGCAGGGCACCGGAAGATGAGCTCCAGCGAAGGGACGTAACTGCAGAGGGAAGACGTGAGTCAGCGGAAGCGGAAGTTAGCTCTGTACTGACGACTGTCGTCGTAGATGTGAGTTCCGTTGCTGTTTGAAGAAGAAGATGTCGATGTAAGGCCAGCGGTAATCTTTGTGCCTGAGAGTAGGCGATCCTTTCCAGTAGAACTTCCATTGACGTCCTGAAGGGTTGGAGAGACCGAATCCCGGGACGGAGTTGAACAGGCTGGTCACTTGGGCCGTTGCCAGGCAGCCATCATGACATCGATGTCGTCATCCCAAGGAATGATATCGTGGTGCCTGTAGGCTCCCAGCAACGCCCCGCTGTAAAGAAAGTAGGTCAGGTTGTGGACTTCACAGACACGGATGAACTGCTGGAAGACAAACAACATCAACAATCGTTCTTCGTGCGATATCAGCGGCTGGAATGCCATGAGTAAGTCTGGAGCTAACACAGGTTCACTTTCGTTCAACAGAGCTGTTTGTTCCATAGAATGTTCCTTTGATCTGTGTTGCTGATGTCGTACGTTAACTCCATGTCCTGAAGCACTGGTCTGGCAGTATCGAAGTAAAGCAGATTGAGTTGCCCAACTCTCGACAAGTCAATAGATTTCAGACTGGACAACGTTCAGTTCGGGGAATATAAAATCATCCATCCCTTTCTGGAACAGGTATACCGCACCGTCTTTAGCGTTGTCAACGATGGCATCATAAAAAGAAATACCCCCCGCCTTTCTGTCACGAGCAAAAGTCTGTGGCACTAGCCGCTGCTGGAAAACATTTACATGTCTTTGATTGGGAGATGCACGATTAAGGAAACGTACACGGTAAAAAGACGAACGATTCTGAGAGTTGGCAGAGTTGCTATCATTAATCCATTTCCAAATTTGAATATCCAAACACAGATGTTGCCATTTGTCGAGTAGTACCAGGAAGCTGCCAAGACGTGGCACTGGATCCTGTATGGAGGTATAGGAGTGAAGAGTAAGTGAAAACAGCCCTAGCGCCTAAATACATCACTCCAATCATCATCACCACCACAAGACCACGTTGCACTCGTCTTGTTTGAGTCTTGCAATATCGAAACGCTGACTCCATTCTGATTAAGGAAAAAAAGACGTATTTTATTAAATATATCAGGTTTTCAAAAGAACTAAACACAACAATGACTAAAGAACACAGGAATGCAGGAACCTAAACACAACACAGGTTGTCCACATTCTCTGCTACATACATT
>JAPXFY010005405.1:2500-15060 GCA_030674185.1 Monoplex corrugatus
ACCTATTGATTTGCCCTTGTCCTATCATATCAGGCTTTTGTTTGCCACGTCCACTGTCTCACAGACTTTCCATTTTCATCGTGGGCTGCATTGAGTTCTGAACTTTGTCGTCCAAATCGCTAAGTATGCTAAGAAACGTGACCTTTCGTACATTTCACTGTTCATCGATGGATTTTACAGATACGTTCTGATTTAAATGGCGACAAAAGAGTGCAAACCAGTCTCCAAACCATTATTAGCTAAGGGGATATCATATAATTCCATTTCATTACAAAATGATTACAAGAACAAAGTGAATAGGAGGCAAATGATTCACTATATTGCATGTTTGTTTGGTTGGTTAGTTGGCTGGTTGGTAAGTTCATTGACTTTAAGCTGTCAGCAGTACGTTTGAATTTATTCAAGGTTTTGTTTTCAATTTCTACTAAGAAAACGTTTATCTAATCTCAAGAAAAAAATCCTTTTTTTCTACCTGAGTTGGCACTGGACTTTCACAAGTTAATTTGATATAAAATTCACTCTTTTCTTCTTGAAAGGAGACCATTCAAAGGCCACTGCCTGGCTCGATGGCACTCCCATAGACTGTGCCTGCTGAAGCTTTCGCCAGCTGCACCTGCTGTCAACAAGACCAAACAGTCGAACATATGATAAAGCGATGTTACCTCTATCAAGTGGAGCGACAGGAGACAACTCCTCTGACAATCAAGCTTCATGGGTACCGATAGGAAATGGAAACAAATGCTCACAATCATCGCCAGATGTCGCCTAACTATTTAGACAGTGAACTAAAGAAGAAGAAACAGACATTTTCTGCACTCTTTGGCCCAATAGGAGCCACTATTTACATCGTTTACTTTTCTTTTGTTTTGGCTAGCCATTATGAGTGGGGAAATATGACGGTGGTTTCCCTTTGCCTTCCATTGGTTTTTGTACTGACTCTCTGCTATTCTTTGTCGCTCCCATGACTACCCACAAGGCAGTGTGGCTGATTTTCTGCCAGGGTTTACTCCCTTAGCCTTGGTCTCTTCTAAGATAATCACGAGGCAGTGGTGATTTTTCGTTAGGGTTTATTCCCTTAGCTTTGGTTTCACCAGAGACTCTGGGAGTCTGGTTTGTGGGCACCAGGGCATATCCACATGCCAATAGACCTGCGTGCCACACGTCTTTGAGTCAGACCTCCTCCAAGTCCCTCGAAGATTTACCCGAGTCAGTGAGGTGCTCAGTTACCATGTGTCCCCAAAGATAGGCATAACTTAGGGCTTGCTGATGGATGACACACTTTTCGATAGAAATTTCTGATCCAAGAGCTGTAGTTTTTGAGCACTTCATTGCAGACACATTATATGGTTTGACGACAAGAAGTGCATGGCCATTGTTTACCAATAATCATTAAAGTGGATAATTGGAACCGAGAAAATCGTTTTCACTCTCTCTCTCTCTCTCTCTCTCTCTCTCTCACACACACACACACACACACACACACACACACACACACACACACACACAGACACACACATACACATACACACATACAGATACACACTTTTCTCCATTTGATAGAAGTAAATTTCCTTTTAAAAATAGGGAGTGGGGTGGAAGGGCATTAAAAAAGAGACAATTGTTTTCCATGTTCACGACCATGGGCAGAAGAAACGTAACACACGGGATCTTGACTATGTCCAGTATCATGACAGGTGAGTCTAACACAACAGCAAACTTGATTGATTTTGACTCTATGCCATTAGTCCAAATTATGAAATGGATAGGAACACTGTATACGCCATCAATAATTACATTGGGATTGTTTGGCAACGTGATGACTATCATCCTTGTTCATCGATTTCAACACAACCGTTCCTCCTTGGATCGTTATTTGCTGTGTCTAGCTGTGTCTGATCTCTGTTTCATTGTTGTGCCACTACTTCAGGACTGGGTTGTGGACATTACTGAGTCTGGATTGCTGATCCTTCGTAATGTTACATGTAAAATTGGTAATTTTATCATAAACATGACCGCTGCCTGCTCTGCATGGCTGGTGGTAGTGATGGTGACACACAGGGCCATGTCTGTGGTGTGGCCACATCGTGTCAACGTGATATGTACAGCAAAGATGTCATGGGGTATCATTGTGGGTGTTGTCATCTTTCTCAGCTTGGCTTGCTCCCATTTACTTTATGCATTTGAACTTTCAGATGGAATGTGTGTAGTAAAAGATAGCTACGCTGAATTTGGTTATGAAATGTGGTCCACAATCAACCTTCTTCTGACTAGTGCACTGCCTTCTATCTGTCTGATGATCAGCAACATCGTGCTTGTGGTGAAGTTAAGAACGTCAACGAAGGAAGCTGGTGACCAGTTTGCAGCCACAAACAGACAGCAGAGTGAGAGAAAGAGAGAAGTGAACTCCATCACTCTCACAGCTCTTGTTGTGTCCATCTCCTTTATTGTTTTTACTGTACCTTATGATGTCTTCATTCTGATAAGGAAATCATTTTACGACAGCCCTAAATCAATTGAGCATGAAATAGCTCTGGACTATATAGAGTTTTCTACTTTATGTTTCGACCTCTTGAATTATTCCATGAATTTTTATTTGTACTGCCTGACAGGCCAGAGGTTCAGAAAGGAATTCCTAAAGCTCATCGACAGTATTTCTTGCAGCAGGTCTCGAAGAACATGACATAATAATGAATTCTGTGTCACTGATGACCAATTGTTTAGATATTCATCCAGACCATGGTTAAACACAGTACTTTGCAACATCTCTAATGGCACAACTTTATGATAAACAGCAGCAGCAACAACAAAATAGACCTGTCCACTGTGACCAGCATAAGGCGTTAAAGTCTACACCCTTGGCAAACACAGGCCACATGGCCTATGCTTACATTGGATGAATGGGTATGATTTAAACTGTGATTAGATATAGATCAACATGTGAAATACGTAACAAATTGTATTAGACTTTGCATATCTGATTTGTCCAGTCGTCAGTAAAGATACAAAGCACTTGATAATACCGATTTGATATGTCCTTGATACAAAGAATCCACTGAGGGATGGACTGGTCGTGGTATGTCAAACAGTCGCAGTGTAACTCTTTATAAACTTTCTGCGTCGTATAATGGCTTCAGTGATTTGTATGTGCATATAACAGTTCATGGTAAGGTTTTAAATAACATTTTTTTTCTGACCCTTCTGTTCATGATCAATAGCAGCAGCAACACAACAAACGTGTCCACTGTGGCCAGTGAAAGGCGTCAAATTCCACTCCCTTGACAAAGCCAGGTCGTATATCTGATTTGGCGAGTCGCCGGCAAAGATACAAAGACGTCGGTAGTATCAGTCTGATATACCCTTGATGCAAAGAATCCAAAGAAGAGTGGACTGGTCTAAGTGTGTTAAACAGTTCTTGTGGTAAAACTCTTTACAAACTTTCTGCGTCGTATAATGGCTTCAGTGGTTTGTATGTGCACATAACAGTTGATTGTCAGGTTTTAAATAACAATATTATCTGACTCTTCTGTTTATTTAAACACACACATAGGACAAATGAGGACTCGTACCAAGTACTGAATTCACCCCCTTAACCATTTTTCGTCTTCACTCTTCATTCTCCCTTTTACATAAAGTATAATCACGGGCACTGTCTTAAAGAAAACTATCACGTATATCAAGCAAGACCATGGTGGAAAAGTGTCCATTAAATACGCCATTCAAATGTTTTTGCAGTAGTTTCAGGGCATTTCACAAACGGTTGTGTTCTCAATGAATAAAGTTGACTATTATCTCTTTAGAAATAAGAGGGAAGCAGGGAGAATTTTTATAATATCAACCAAAGGACATAACTCTTGAGAGTTACGTAGGAATTATCTCCCATGTTGTGGAACTTCTCAAATCTAACATAGTTTGCGCTACCCATTCAGCTAGCATAGAAGCAGATACAAAGCACAAAAACCATAAGCTCAGAACACTCGTCAAATTATTAATATCCCTTTCTTTATTTCAATATTTACGTGGCGCACATGACAATTTTCTTAGGAGATCAGATTTTTCGCTAATATCCTGAAGACAACATGTATTCGACGTATTTTAGTTTGATTTTTTCACTTTTAAGGAATTTGTGAAATATTTTGTCTTGAAATAACTGAATTGATTTAGATACATTTTTATAACTCTGCATACAACAATAGTCACATAATTTCACTACGAACATAGAACATCATGATATATATGTATATATGTTACAGTCAAATCGGGAAATCAGGCATTCTCCGAGAATGCCTGAAAGTTTAGGCATTCACGGTAAATCCTTGGTTTGATCAGGCAATTCCGGCAATGACTGAAAATTTTCAGGCATTATCAGGAAATGACTAAAAACTACTTGTGCAAATTTCCCGTTTTGCCTGACTGTTAGGCAAACGGGTTGTAGACCTTGTCTACCGCGTGTAACACTACCGCGTGTAACACTTCCGCGTGTGTAACACTATCGCGTGTGTAAAACTACCGCGAGTAACACTACCGCGTGTAACACTTCCGCGTGTGTGTAACACTATCGCGTGTGTAAGACTACCGCGAGTAGCACTACCGCGTGTAACACTTCCGCGTGATGATGAGAGATGAGAGATGAGATAGTTTGTGTTCTAACAGAGCGGGCTTGTAGTCAAACGTACATAGGAATGAGAGACTTGAAGGGGTTAAAAGGTTCGTTGCATTTCCCCATTTCACTGAGTTCGGAGTGATTGGAGTTTGTTTTTACATAGCCGGCCTTGAGCATGAATTTATTGTGAGTTTCTCTTATAGCACATTGTCTCTTTAACTTTTTCCCCTTTTCGCTGAGTTTGGAGTGATTGGAGTTCACTTTCAGTATAATGCTAGTTCCATTGTGACGTTGCTCTCAATGTTGAGGGTAGCAATGGAGGAAACAGAATCGGTAGAAGACCGATTTAATCTGTTACTCTTTCAAAAGTACGCCAAAAATGAAAAACACTTGATGCCAAAGTCAAAATATTTTCAAATACTTGAAGAGATGATGGAAAACGGAAGTCGGAAAACTCCACGTCAGTACAAGCTGTTTTCGAAGTAAGTAGACTCCTCTCTCTCTCTCGTTCCTCCCTCTCTCTCAAATCTGTCTTTCTGTCTGTCTCTGTCTCTCTCTGTCACTTCTCTCTGTCACTGTTTGTCTGTCTCGATGCATGTATCTCTCTCTGCGACTGACTGACTGACTCTCTTTCTCTCTCTCTCTCTCTGTCTCTGTCTCTCTCTGCGCACATGTCCCATACTTTTGTTTCCCATTTTCATTTTTGTTCTCCTTGTTCTCGCTTTTCCTTGTATCAAGAATTTTATCACTTCTCTCTAACATACACACACACACACACACACACACACAAACACACACACACACACACACACACACACACACACACACACACACACACACACGCACACACACGCACACACACGCACACGCACACACGCGCAGACACAGATAATAAAATAGTGAAATCTTGATTTTGAATCAGGTATGAAATCCTTCGATGTGGGCACATGGACAAGATGATAAAGAAACGAAAGTCACCTGCTGAAACCCCGATCTACTATGTGACAATTGAAGACACATTCGACGTGATCAGAACAGCTCATCTTGCCACAGGACACGGTGGAAGGGATAGGGTTCTAAAGAAACTTGAACAGAAATTTGCAAATGTGCACAGAGAAAGCGTTGAACTTTTCAAGTCTTTCTGCAAGGTGTGCCGAGAAAAGACAAAGCGACAAAAAACAAAAGGAGTTGTTGTGAAACCCATCCTTTCAAGTGATTTTTCTTCCAGGTGTCAAGTTGACCTGATTGACTTTCAGTCGATGGACGATGGTCAGTACAAGTGGATAATGGTTTATCAAGACCATCTTACAAAGTTCGTTGTGTTGCGACCACTGACCTCAAAAAGAGCTTGTGAGGTAGCATCTCAGTTGATGGACATCTTTGCACTACTTGGAGCTCCTGTGATCCTACAATCGGACAATGGTTCTGAATTCACTGCAGCAATTATCAAAGAACTGAGAGACTTGTGGCCTGAACTGAAACTTGTCCATGGCAAGCCGAGACACCCTCAGTCCCAAGGATCTGTGGAGAGAGCAAACGGCGATATAAAGGACATGTTGATTGCCTGGATGGCCGACAACTCCACTACTCGTTGGTCAGTTGGGCTCCGATTTGTTCAGTTCATAAAAAACAGGTCATACAGTGCTGCTATCAAGAGATCTCCATATCAGGCTCTCTTTGGATGTCAACCAAGACTGGGGCTGAGTTCAACTTCTCTACCGAAAGAAATGATTGACGCGTTTCACACTGAGGATGATTTACGTGACTTTTCGTTGCGAAATTCTGGCACTAGTTATGCTGAGATGGCCGCAGATGTCGTGGTTGCTGACGTCTACCCTGCGAACGTGGCCATGGCTGCTGACGTCCACGATGCTGCAGACGTCCACCATGCAGACGTCGTGGTTGCTGACGTCCACCGTGCAGACGTCGTGGTTGCTGACGTCCACCATGCTGCTGACGTCCACCATGCAGACGTTGTGGTTGCTGACGTCCACCATGCTGCTGACGTCCACCGTGCAGACGTCGTGGTTGCTGACGTCCACCGTGCAGACGTTGTGGTTGCTGACGTCCACCATGCTGCTGACGTCCACCATGCAGACGTTGTGGTTGCTGACGTCCACCATGCTACTGACGTCCACCGTGCAGACGTCGTGGTTGCTGACGTCCACCATGCAGACGTCGTGGTTGCTGACGTCCACCATGCAGACGTTGTGGTTGCTGACGTCCACCATGCTGCTGACGTCCACCGTGCAGACGTCGTGGTTGCTGACGTCCACCGTGCAGACGTTGTGGTTGCTGACGTCCACCATGCTGCTGACGTCCACCATGCAGACGTTGTGGTTGCTGACGTCCACCATGCTGCTGACGTCCACCGTGCAGACGTCGTGGTTGCTGACGTCCACCGTGCTGCTGACGTCCACTCAGCTGGCGAGGCAAGGTAAGTGACCACTTGTACACGCTTTTGACCTCTCTCTCTCTCTGTGTCTCCAACACAGGTCCAACACTTGTTTTCTTTTTCTCATGCTTTATTCTCTCTCTCTCTCTCTCTCTCTCTCTCTCTCTCTCTCTCTCTCTCTCTCTCTCTCTCTCTCTCTCTCTCTCTCTCTTACTTTCTATCTGACCGCTATCCTTCTCGCCTCTTTCTCTTTTCTCCCTCTCACTCGCTTTTTTCCTCCCATTCTTTTTTTCTCTTTTCTTGATTCTTTTTTTCTCATTCTTTTATTTTGTCTTTTTTTCTTTCTCTAATAAAAAAAATCTCTTATTGTTTCACTAGGTCTGAACCCCAGCGTAACACTGCCAACATCCACCCTGGAAATGCAAACCTCAGTACTGAGGAGTTGGTGACTGATGACAGTGTGGCATTGCTTGACAGACAATATAAACAAATTCACCACCACAGACAAGCTAGCAGGGTATGTCAGCTCCAGCAAGCAGAAAGAATGGTGAAGTGGAGTCGCTTGGATCTCGGTCATGGAAAGAGAGGTGATAACGTCGCTATACCCATTCCCCTGGTGGATAGAGGCCGTGGAGACCCGCGGAATATCCTGGGGGTGATTCTTGACAGGAGTGAAAATGACAACTACACACTGGTGACCAAGCATGGGATTTTAAAAGGAGCCTACACCAGAAACGAGTTCGAACTGTGTCCACAAAAAACTGTTGTATTTGAGTGAAATGAACTGTGTTAAGCACGTAAGTCTTCGAGAGGCAGTCATCCTGGGCTCCCAAAGCGGAGGACAAGGATACGTCAAGTGCAACTGTTCGGGTGCAAAGAAATGCCAGAACAATCGGTGCAAATGCTTCAAAGCAGAACTGAAGTGCAACAGTCGGTGTCACCAATCCTTGACTTGTGGAAACAAATGAACTGTTGACAGAAAGTTCTGTTTTAATGTACATTTTAGTTGTTAGAATTAAACATTAAACTGATTTCATCATTATGTTCTTTAATTGAATGCCTTAAAATTAAGAGAGAGAAAGAGAGAGGAGAGAGCGAGAGAGAATACAGAATAGATTCCAAACTGACAGCATTGGCCCGGCACAGGCAGTTGATGGCTGGACAGCACTACCTTCCTGATGGAAAAGAGGCATGAAACCAATTACGACCCCAGCCATTCAAAGATTTATAGTAGGCTTATGTGCTGAAATGCTTTCAGACTCTCACCAGAAACACAGATTGTGAGCGGTAGGCATTCTCCGATAATGCCTGACAGCCTATTTCAGTCAATCACCGATAATGCCTGAAAATTTTCAGTCATTGCCGGAATTGCCTGATCAAACCAGGGATTTACCGTGAATGCCTAAACTTTCCGGCATTCTCGGAGAATGCCTGATTTCCCGATTTGACTGTAACATATATACATCTCACAGTTACAGTGTCACATGCAATGGTTGAAAGTGGAAGAGAAGTAACTCTTGACAGATGTTTTGTATCACAAAAGGGGACAGTCATCATCTTTAGTATAATGATGGCTGAATATTACAAATTCATTACTTGCTTAGGCCTCTAGCTTTAAAAAAATATGTTTTAAAATAGTTTCCCGTTGATTAAGTGATCTAGGCTCAATGTTTCACTCGATGGCATTTAACAGAAGTTGGTTGTTGTTGTTGAGGTTTTCTCGTTGTCGTTTTGTTATTATATTTTGTTATTATTTTTATTCTCATTTTTAGACTTCTGCTTTTCTCAGGTGCTTCTATAGACGTTATTTTGCTTACACTGTGCAGACGTTATGCTGCTGCACAGTCCGAAAAAAACTCCTTGATGGTCATGCATGCAATGTGTTTTCATGTTTCCACAAGCCGTCATGACTCACATAACTTTAACGTGCATACTTGATAGTTTGATGCGTCTACACACGAAGAGAGTGGTTTAGGCACCATCAGGTCTGTGCCCTGGAAAAAAAAGAAAACTCTACGATTTACCCACCAATTTGGAGACAAGATCGAACCCACAGCTTCCGATTGGAAGTCTTATGTCTTACCCACATGACTATCGCACCCCTCAATGCAAGTTTTAAACGTTGCAATCCATAGTTCACCAATTGGCTCAGGAAGTGGCATCGTTGACTACGTGTTGTCAGTATGTAACTCAAACACAGCCAGGTCCATAATCCTAGCAGATCACATGGTATAGTGGTAAACACAATGGGCTACTGAGAGGGAGATCGTGGATTCAAACCTGCAGCAGTCAAAAAAAAAAAATGATAATAATATGGGATATATCAGCTCAGACCGCCCCCTACCCAATCAAGTGCATCGTGAACTGACCAACCCACACACCAACCTACAAATATCTTCCTTTCCCGACTGGCTTGCAACAATGGACGCGTCCCGCATTAGAAAAATTGGACTGTCACTTCTTAAACACAGCAAGTGCTATCTCGGTGGAGACGGTTACCTGCGCATACGCGAGTTGGGGCTGCGTTGTAAGCCCCGCACTTTGCGATCCTGTCGTGCTGGACGTCTCCACCGTCTCTGGCACAACCTGCCTCCAGCTGAACCAGTCTCCCCTCCATTGCCCCTGCCCTCGACCTTGCCGCTGCAGACTTCGCCTTCTCTTCTGTCATCTTCACCTTCACCTTCTGTCCTGATGGTGCTGCCTACACCTTCTGTCCTGGTGGTGCCGCCTTCATTTTCTGTCCCGCTGGTCCCTCCTTCATCTTCTGTCCCGCTGGTGTCGCCTTCATCTTCTGTCCCGCTGATGCCGCCTTCATCTTCTGTCCCGTCGATGCCGCCTTCATCTTCTGTCCCACTGGTGTTGCCTTCATCTTCTGTCCCGTCGGTACTGCCTTCATCTTCTGTCTCACTGGTTCTGCCTTCATCTTCTGTCTCGTCGGTACTGCCTTCATCTCCATCTCTGCCACTACCATGTGACTCTGATAAATTGAAATTATGTCTGTTTAATGCTCAGACAGTTTGCAAAGACGGCAAAACCGATGTCATTGCTGACTTCATCACAGACGAGCATATTGACATTGTATATATCACCGAAACTTGGCTTAAGCCCCTTGGTCACGGACCCATACATGCGAGTCTCACTCCGAGTGGATATAGGCTTACTTCTTTCTATCGCCCATCCCGAGGTTGTGGTATCGCCATCCTCTACAACGACTCACTCCATTCCTGCCTATCTTTCTCGCAGTCTCTGCCTTTCTCCCATCCTTCCTTTGAGCACGTTGAAGTATCCTTCCAATCCACCCCTCACCCCATCACCTTCTCCTGTGTCTACCGACCTCCACCTACCTCTGCCAACAAGCTCACCCCATCCATGTTTCTCTCTGACTTTGACCAACTACTCGACCACTACTGCCTCCTACCTGGAAATCTCATCATTCTAGGTGACATCAATGTCCACTATGACAACACTCACCGTTATGACACAAGACATATCATCAACTCGCTGTCCAATCACAATATGATTCAACACATTTCTGAACCAACCCATCAAAAAGGTCACACTTTTGACTGGATCATTTCTCGTGATCACCACAATTCAGCTACTGACAATTGCTTAGTTCTTTCTACACGTCTAACTTCAGCCCTTCCATCTGACTACTCTGCAATTCTCTGTTCTCTTGACATTTCTGCTCCTTCCAGTACCACGCGCACAGTGACTCGATGCAATCTCAAATCTATTGACCTCTCCACTTTTTCATCTGATGCTTCCCGTCTCCTTTCTGAAAAGTCACATAACCTTGCCAATGAATTCTATACTACTCTCCATCATCTTCTGGACACTCATGCTCAAGCTACAACCCGTCTTTTACCTAACCGCCCCCCTACCCCCTGGCTCACTCATGAGATTGCCTGTGCAAAACGTGCCCGCCACAGAGCAGAGCGCCGCTAGTGCAAATCCAAACTCACTGTACATAGGCAACTTTTCCAAGTCTCTAAAACAAAAGTATCCACCCTCATCGCATCTGCAAAAACAAGCTTTTTCCAAACCAAAATCTTGAATGCCTCTTCTTCAAAAGAACTCTTTACAACCATGAATCATCTCCTTGGCACAAGAAAAGTTTTACCTCTCCCAACAAAACACAATAATGAAGAACTCCCATCTGTATTCTCCATGTATTTTACCACCAAAATACAAACTCTTCGTGACAAGCTTGATAGGACACCCTGTCAACCATGCCCACCTGACACTTGCTTCTCTGGCACACCTTTTACTACTTTTACCCCAGTCTCACAAGAAGAAATTCTAAACACAATCAGATCCATGTCGTTAAAAACCTGCGAACTGGATCCTCTTCCAGGTTCTCTCTACTCCAACTGTCTCCCTACTCTCCTCCCATTCATCACTGACATCATCAACACTTCTCTTTAAACTGGAACAGTCCCGGATTCTTTCAAGTCTACTATCGTTCACCCTCTCCTCAAGAAATACAATTTAGACCCAAATGAACTGAAAAACTACCAGCCTATCTCTAATCTCTCTTTCTTGTCAAAACTCCTTGAAAAAGTTGTCTCAACCAGCTGAACTCTCACCTGTCTGCCAACAATCTCCTCAATCCTTTCCAATCAGACTACCGCCAGTGCCATAGCACTGAAACTGCTTTACTATACATTCTCAACAATCTCGTCCTTGCAACTGATATTGGCAAAGTCTCTCTCCTCACACTCCTCGATCTGTCTGCAGCCTTTGATACCATTGATCATGGTATTCTCCTTTCTAGACTCCATCATACTTTTGGCATCTCTGACATTGCTCTCTCCTGGTTCACTTCATATCTATCAAACAGAAAACAAACTGTTCTCATCAATGGCACTTACTCTCAACCTGTACACCTGACATGTGGTGTTCCACAAGGATCTGTCCTTGGCCCTGTTCTTTTCATTCTTTACACCTCCCCCCTGTCCACTATCATCAACTCCCACTCTATAAAACCACCTCTATGCTGATGACACCCAACTTCAAGACAGTGACTCACCTGACAATGTACAACGCCTCTTGACTCGCACCACTGAGTGTTACTCGGACATTAAGAACTGGATGAATACAATAAACTCCAGCTTAATGACGACAAGATGGAAGCTATCCTCATTGGCACCCGTCAGAAACTTTCTCAGCTGCCCCCTCTTTCTCTCTCAGTATGTAACACATCAGTCCCAATTTCTGACTCAGCTAAAAACCTTGGTGTCTGCATTGACTCTACCCTCTCCATGAACAACTTTGTTTCTCAAACTGCCAGATCTTGCTACTATTACCTCCATCGTATAAGCCTGATCAGGAAGTATCTCTCTGTTGAAACAACTGCAAAAAACTCGTTCTCTCCTTCATAATGTCTCGCATTGACTATTGCAATTCACTCCTGTCTTGTCTTCCTGCCTCCACCATTCACATCCTACAGCGCATTCAAAACAATGCTGCACGCCTTGTACTCAAAAAGAAAAAAGCTGACCACATTTCTCCTCTCCTGGCACAACTTCACTGGCTCCCTGTATCAAGCGCATACAGTACAAA
>JAPXFY010005406.1:5000-15060 GCA_030674185.1 Monoplex corrugatus
ACGCCTCACCACCTTCTAGACAACCATTCCCGAAGCTCCCGACGCCACCGGCAGTCGGCTGGAGTTAACACTATAATGATGATGATAACGTTTGTTTGCCTGTTGTTTTCCGTGCTCCTGTTACAATCTGTCCCCGATCTTCGGGCTGTTCTCCCCTGTGCTGAACGTTTACCTGTTTGGGACATTACAAATCATATTTGTGAACAGACATTAAATAAAAGCCTCCTGCCTTCTGTTGTGATCGGGGCGGACCCCAGTAGCTCAGCTGGTTGAGCATCGGATTCACATGCTGATGGTTGTGGGTTCAAATCCGGGGTGCCCTACATTAAAACTGGCCTTCTCACTGTCCCATCTTAACATCATTATTGTTCTGGTGGTGTCAAAAAAGAATTAAATAAGTCCCCCTTTCCCCAGTTCCCTGGGATTGTTATCCCCGTCGGGCACATCACCTGAGGTGGGTGTCGACGTAAAAATTGAACCAAATCAATCAATCAATCGTGACTGGGATGGATTCGATTGGACTGAAAGGGAACTGTTGTTGTTGTTGTTGTTGATGGTGATGGTGGTGGTGATGGTGGTCACAACAAAGACTTTGTGGCCTGTTGGTTAAAGCAGCTGCGTAGAGGCACACGAGAGACCTGCGTTCCAATCACGGATCAGATTGGGGTTATTAACTGACTTCTGGTTTTTCTAGTTTCCTAGAAGCTTCGTCGTTTCCTTCACCCTCACCCTCATCTCACCCTTGTTTATGTGTCTCCACCTTCCACGTCACAACGTTATCTCCTTACCTTTCCTATAATGCAGTTTCATGGGACTACACTCTGCGGTCTTCTTCTTCTTCTTCTTCTTGTTCTTCTTGTTCTTGTTCTTCCTTTTCTTCTTTTGCTTCTTCTCCTCCTCCTCCTCTTCCTCCTTCTTCTTCTTCTCTCTCTCCCCTCCCACCGCTACACTTCATCATTCCTTAAATTTCCTTCTTCTTTCCGGATGCTATGACCACTATCGTTGAACATCACTAATATTGAGGAGTCTTAGAATGATTGTGTTCTCAGAATCAACAATTTTGTCCTTGAACTTAAAAAAAGGATTGATTCTGCGCATTTGTTTTTCCTGCTCTCTCCCTTTCTAGGCAGAGGGTTTAGGGAAGGGGAGGTGGTTGTGAATAGTGAAAAGTGATGATCACGTGTGTTTGTCAAGCTATCACAACTCTCTCTTTCTTTTCTGTCTCTGTCTCTCACTCTGTCTCTCTCTCTTTCTCTCTCTGTTTGTCTCTCTCTGTCTGTCAATGTCTGTCTGTCTCTCTATCTGTCTCTGTCTCCCTCTCTATGTCTCTGTCTGTCTGTCTGTCTGTCCCTCTGTCTATCTGTCTCTCTCTCTCTGTGTTCGAACTCTAAATGGGTCTGCAGGGTTGATCGACAGTTTAGGAGAAACATCTCACCATTGGAATACAAGACTTAAAGGTCGAATTGCAAGAATTTCTCAAATTTGGGGACTTCTTTTTTACAGCGTATTATTTTGTTTCCTGTCCTTGGTTATTTTCAATCCAAATTATGTCTCAGATCATCATCATGTGCCCTGCCGCATGGCGTTGGTGATCATGGCCCTCCATGCGAATCTATCCTTTGTCGCTGCAAGTACATCTCCCACATGTCTTGTCTTCACTCCGCGAGTCAGTCCAAAAGGTGGTTTTTAGGAAGAATATTAAGGGTTCCAAGGACAGCTTAAAAAACAAAGTTTTGATGGAGGCAGACACACACACACAAACATTTATGAAGAAGATCAGGAAAAGACAAGCAACATTTAAAGGACATTTTATCTCTCCGAACAATATATAAATCTATACAAAATTAAAAAAAGGGGGGCCAAGCTCATATGAGAAGTCTCAATCATGTCAAAGGAATGTGTAAATAACCAGGCCTGAATGGCAGAAACGTAATCTTAGCTGGCTGCCTCGTATTTCTCTTGTCCAAAGGTTTGTGGCTGCCCATCATTTTTGTTGGGAATGTAAGACTGGAGATCGTTAGTGTGGTTTGACTATCTTGTTTGGTGGATAAACATTTCGACATTTGGTTACTCGGAAAAACAGTAGTACAATAGACAGACAGCACGTTCACAAAGACCGGGCGTGGTCGTGTGTATAGATCTGTTGAGTTTGTTTTTTTATGATTCGCCGCCACTCGATCGTGTATCGTAAGTACTTCAAATTATGGCTGTCTTCCATCTCATTTTCTTTTAAAAGCAACAACAACAAGAAAACAAAAACAAAACCCACACGCACACAAACAACAACAACAACGGAAAACAAAACAAAACAAAACAAAACAAAAACAAACGATTCGGATAGGTGAGTAGATGAGACAGAGAACGGCTGATTCAGATCGGGCACGCCATCTTTGTGAGTAATTGTCGAAGAAAATACTACATGTACAGATACTAAGCACTGCAGTTTTACGTTCCTGTAGTTCTACCTTTCCTTAGATGTATAGCTTTCTTTTCAGTCCCACGTTCCCTCAGCCCTATGTTCTAACAGCCCTATGTTCCAACGGTCCTATGTTCTAACAGCCCTATGTTCCCACAGCCCTATGTTCCAACGGCCCTATGTTCTAACAGCCCTATGTTCCAACGGTCCTACGTTCCCACAACCCTATGTTACCACAGTCCTATGTTCCTACAGTCCTACGTTCCCACAACCCTATGTTCCCACAGCCCTATGTTCCTACAGTCCTACGTTCCCACAACCCTATGTTCCCACAGCCCTATGTTCCTACAGTCCTACGTTCCCACAACCCTATGTTCCCACAGCCCTATGTTCTAACAGCCCTATGTTCTAACAGCCCTATGTTCCCACAAACCCTATGTTCCCACAGCCCTATGTTCTAACAGCCCTATGTTCTAACAGCCCTATGTTCCTACAGTCCTACGTTCCCACAACCCTATGTTCCCACAGCCCTATGTTCCTACAGCCCTATGTTCCCACAGCCCTATGTTCCCACAACCCTATGTTCCCACAGTCCTATGTTCCCACAGCCCTATGTTCCCACAACCCTATGTTACCACAGTCCTATGTTCCCACAGCCCTATGTTCCCACAGCCCTATGTTCCCACAGTCCTATGTTCCCACAGCCCTATGTTCCCACAGTCCTATGTTCCCACAGTCCTACGTTCCCACAACCCTAATTTCCCACAGCCCTATGTTACCACAGTCCTATGTTCCCTCTGTCCTATGTTCCCTCAGTCCTATGTTCCCTCAGTCCTATGTTCCCTCAGTCCTATGTTCCCTCAGTCCTATGTTCCCTCAGTCCTATGTTACTTCTACACTATCTTCCCTCAGTACTATGTTATTTCTACACTATGTTCCCTCAGTACTATGTTACTTTACACTATGTT
This sequence comes from Monoplex corrugatus, assembly GCA_030674185.1. Taxonomy (NCBI): domain Eukaryota; kingdom Metazoa; phylum Mollusca; class Gastropoda; order Littorinimorpha; family Ranellidae; genus Monoplex; species Monoplex corrugatus. The sequence goes on from JAPXFY010005406.1 coordinate 8,385, forward strand.
CCCTCAGTACTATGTTACTTCTACACTATCTTCCCTCAGTACTATGTTACTTCTATTCTATGTTCCCTCAATACTATGTTACGTAGTTTGGCTTGATCTGGCGAATGCATATGGATCAGTTCCACACGATATGATCCAGCTGGCTCTTGAAATGTATCACATCCCAGAAAACATCCGAACAATGCTGAGGAAGTATTTCCAAGGGTTCTCAATGCGGTTCTCTACCAAAGAATACACCACGGACTGGATAGACCTAGAGGTGGGCATTGCAATGGGCTGTGCAATCTCTCCCATACTGTTCGTGTTGGCAATGGAAGTCATCTTGAAAGCTGCAATGAAGAGTTCAAGTCCAGTGAATCTGGGAGATGGATACCAGATGCCTCCTCTGAAAGCTTTCATGGATGACACAACAGTCCTGATCGCGGATGAGGAAGAGACACACCAAATCTTAAAGCAGCTGGATGAGCTGGTGGCCTCTTCAAGAATGAGGTTCAAACCTAAGAAATCCCGAAGTCTCTCACTGCGAAAAGGAAAAGTGGCAGATTCAGTCAAATTCATGGTAGCCAACCAAGCCATCCCCACTGTCACAGAAGAGCCAGTAAAAAGTCTCGGAAGATGGTATGATGACTCCCTGAAAGACACACAAAGGGGATGTGAAACCAAGCAAACAGCAGAAGAAGGCCTGAAGAAAATAGATAACTGCGGACTGCCAGGCAAATACAAAGTCTGGTGTCTACAGTTCATGCTGATACCAAAGCTGCTGTGGCCACTGCTAATCTATGACATTTGCACCAGCACAGTCGAAGCAATGGAAGCCAAAATCAACAAATACACAAGAAAATGGCTCGGTGTCCCACCTGGTCTCACTGATGTTGCATTCTACTGTCGTCAAGCAATGCTGAAGCTACCTCTCAAATCCATAGTGGAGGAATACAAAGTTGGAAAAGCAAGACTGTTGAGCATGCTGGAGGAATCGGAAGACAATATCGTGAGATCAGTTCATCCAAAGCTGAGAACTGGCAGAAAGTGTAAAGTCCAAGAGGCTGTAAACAATGCCAAGAGAAACCTCAGCATCAAAGAAATAATTGGACACACGCAAACCAACAGACAGGGACTGGGAGCAACAAAAATGCAGTGGTGGTCCAAAGCCAAAGGGAAGGAAAAAAGAGACATGATCATACAGGAGTTGAAGGAAGAAGAAGATGTCAAAAGAGTGCAGAAGGCAGTCCAGCAAGGTCAACAGGGGCAATGGACAACATGGGACAGTGCACTCCAAAGAAGTCTCAGCTGGAACGATATGTGGCACATGGCTCCTCTAAGGATAAGCTTCCTCCTCAGATCTGTATATGACCTGCTCCCCTCGAATGCAAACTTAGTGAAATGGGGGAAATCAGACGACCCAGCATGTCCGCTCTGTCAGAAGAAACAAACAGTGGAACATGTCCTAAGCTCTTGCAAAGTAGCGCTAGCCCAAGGAAGGTATACATGGAGGCACAACCAAGTTCTGAAAGTGATCACAGATGTGGTTAGCGAAAAAAACATGACCCCAAACGCACCAATTGCTATGACAACGTTCTACAAAGCAGGAGGGAAACAGGTCTGGCCCGAAAGTGCTATGACAACCAGCACATTGCCAAAGGGTCTTCTGGATGGAGCAGTCGACTGGGAGTGTACAGCAGACCTCCCAGAGTGGAGAAATTACCCAGATGTCATCAGCAAGACAGGCATGAGACCAGACATCGCTCTCCACTCTGACTCCTCGAAACAAGTGATTCTGATAGAACTCACTGTGCCATACGAAAGCAGAATGGAAGAAGCACATATCTACAAGACCGAAAAATACGCCGGTCTTGCCAGCACCCTGAAGAAAGCAGGTCTGCGGGTCAAAATCTTCGCCATAGAGGTCGGGGCAAGAGGGTTTGTGGGTACCTCCGCTTATGATCTCATGAAACAACTCGCCATTTCTGGGAAGAAGAGGACTAGAGCCCTTAAAGCGATGGCAGAGGCAGCAGAAAGGAGCTCAAGCTGGATCTGGGCAAGGAGGAACCAAAAAAAAAAGTGAACTTCATAAGGATTAAATTCCCTACAGATGATGTGTGCCCCGTTAGCACATTGGTAAAACCGCGTACCGCAGTTCTGAAGCGCAGAATCGCCCAGGTTCGCTCCCCGGCGTGGGAAAAAAAAATAGACAACAGCAGAAGGGCATCCAGGAGTCATGACCTGGATGTGGCCCGGCCCCCCGAGAGTGTAAGGAATTCAGGGCCGAAACACTTGTCTAAAGGGGGTTACTTCTCTGAAGACCTTCTGTTGTCTAGCTCTCCCTAGAGTTTCTTTCTACCTGTTACTTCTACACCATCTTCCCTCAGTACTTGTTACTTCTACACTATGTTCCCTCAGTACTATATTACTTCTACACTATCTTCCCTCAGTACTATGTTACTTCTACACTATCTTCCCTCAGTACTATGTTACTTCTACACTATGTTCCCTCAGTACTATGTTACTTCTACACTATCTTCCCTCAGTACTATGTTACTTCTACACTATGTGCCCTCAGTACTATGTTACTTCTACACTATGCTCCCTCAGTACTATGTTACTTCTACACTATGTTCCCTCAGTACTATGTTACTTCTACACTATCTTCTCTCAGTACTATGTTACTTCTACACTATGTTCCCTCAGTGCTATGTTACTTCTACACTATCTTCCCTCAGTACTATGTTACTTCTACACTATGTTCCCCTCAGTACTATGTTACTTCTACACTATGTTTCCTCAGTACTATGTTACTTCTACACTATGTTCCCTCAGTGCTATGTTACTTCTACACTATGTTCCCTCAGTGCTATGTTACTTCTACACCGTGTTCCCTCAGTACTATGTTACTTCTACACTATGTTCCCTCAGTACTATGTTACTTCTACACCATCTTCCCTCAGTACTATGTTACTTCTACACTATGTTCCCTCAGTACTATGTTACTTCTACACTATCTTCCCTCAGTACTATGTTACTTCTACACTATGTTCCCTGAGTACTATGTTACTTCTACACTATGTTCCCTCAGTACTATGTTACTTCTACACTATGTTCCCTGAGTACTATGTTACTTCTACACTATGTTCCCTCAGTGCTATGTTACTTCTACACTATGTTCCCTCAATGCTATGTTACTTCTACACTATCTTCCCTCAGTGCTATGTTACTTCTACACTATGTTCCCTCAGTACTATGTTACTTCTACACTATGTTCGTTCAGTAGTATGTTACTTCTACACTATCTTCCCTCAGTGCTATGTTACTTCTACACTATCTTCCCTCAGTGCTATGTTACTTCTACACTATCTTCCCTCAGTGCTATGTTACTTCTACACTATCTTCCCTCAGTGCTATGTTACTTCTACACTATCTTCCCTCAGTGCTATGTTACTTCTACACTATGTTCCCTCAGTACTATGTTACTTCTAAACTATGTTCCCTCAGTGCTATGTTACTTCTACACTATGTTCCCTCAGTGCTATGTTACCTCTACACTATGTTCCCTCAGTGCTATGTTACTTCTACTCTATGTTCCCTCAGTGCTATGTTACTTCTACACTATGTTCACTCAGTACTATGTTACTTTTACACTATGTTCCCTCAGTACTATGTTACTTCTACACCATCTTCCCTCAGTACTATGTTACTTCTACACCATCTTCCCTAGTACTATGTTACTTCTACACTATGTTCCCTCAGTACTATGTTACTTCTACACCATCTTCCCTCAGTACTATGTTACTTCTACACCATCTTCCCTAGTACTATGTTACTTCTACACTATGTTCCTTCAGTACTATGTTACTTCTACACTATCTTCCCTCAGTACTATGTTACTTCTACACTATGTTCCCTCAGTCCTATGTTACTTCTACGCTATGTTCCCTCAGTGCTATATTACTTCTACACTATGTTCCCTCAGTACTATGTTACTTCTACACTATGTTCCCATAGTACTATGTTACTTCTACGCTATGTTCCCTCAGTGCTATATTCTCTCGACCCTATATTCCTTCAGTCCAACGTTCTCCTTGTTTTCTTTCTCTGAGTTGTGTGTTTTGTCAGTGCTGTGTTCCTTGAGTTTTGTGTTCTTAAAACATAGCAGGTAAAAACTTACGGCAGCACTGAAGCAAGAGGGTGAAAAAGACGTAGAAAAGTGAGAAGAAGATGAAAAAGAAAGAAGAGGAAAAGTTGAGAGAGAGAGAGAGAGAGACAGAGAGAGAGAGAGAGAGAGACAGAGACAGAGAGAGAGACAGAGAGAGAGACATAGACAGAGAGAGAGAGACAGAGAGAGAGACAGAGACAGAGAGACAGAGAGAGAGAGACAGAGAGAGAGAGAGAGACAGAGACAGAGACAGACTGACAGAAAGAGAGAGAGAGAGAGAGAGAGAGAGAGAGAGGGGGGAAGGGGGGGGACTGTAAACAGAACACGCACAAAAACCATACTGTCAGTAGTACTGACAACACAATGTATAACTGTACAAACTGTAAACAAGACACAGACATAAACGACACTAACAGCACAATGTACAGCTATACAAACTCTACACAGAGCATGTACATAAACCCTGCAGACTATAGCACTGACTGAACCGTACACAGCAGCATAGTATGCATAATCATACCATAAACACGTCAGTCACAATGACAGCCTGATAGTCCATTGCACTGTATATATGTCTCTATGAACAGCCTAGTAACCCTTGTCGACACGCTTTGCCTACAGGCCGACAATTATTGTACCCTTAACCCTTTGACTCCTGCACCATATCTACCAACTGCAAAAACTTAACCCTTCGATTCCCTCCTGCACTTTATCTACCAACTGCTAAAAACCTAACCCTTTGATTCCTTCACCCTTTCCTGAGGGAACACAGGACAGAGGGAACATAGGACTGAGGGAACATTGGACTGTGGGAACATAGGACTGAGGGAACATAGGAAAGGGTGAGGGAAATCAAAGGGTTAAGTTTTTGCTTTGCTAGCATGCTTTGCAATGCAGGATGCTGATGAACAGGGTGCGGGAGTCAAAGGGTTAATATCACAGACACAATGGTCAACTCGGAAAAAAAACGTCGGACTTCCAATCAGAAGGTCCTGGGTTCGATTCCTGGTTGCCTACCTCCCACCTGGTGGGTAAAGCTGGAGATTTTTCCCACCTCACGAGTCAACTATGTGTGCAGACCTGTTAGTGTCTAAATCCCCTTCCTGTGTGCACGCAAGCAAAGCATCACATATGCATGTTAAAGGTCTTGAAAGCCAGATCAGCGGCTGGTTTAAAAAACATAAAAACAGCCATGATGCATGCCCACCAAACATTGAGTATGCAGACTATACAGTAATAAACTATCGGCAGAGTGTGGACAAAACAACGACGACAATAACAACAACAACAACAACAACAGCAACAACAACAACAACGACAACAACAACAACAACAACGACGACGACGACGACGACGACAACAACAACAACAACACAACAACAACCCAAAACGTTTGAAAACAAAGTACCACTGCACGAACTCACTGTGAAGAACATCTTTGTTTGGATTTTCCCCTGATATTGAATCGACTTCCTATAAAGAAAAAAAAGAAAGAAAGAGGGAGAGAGAGAGAGAGGGAGAGAGAGAGAGAGAGAGAGAGAGAGAGAGAAAGAGAGAGAGAGAAAGAGAGACAGAGACAGAGACAGAGAGAGATCGGTTCAGAAGGAGGAGACAGACAGAGAAAGAGAGCGAGATATATATATATATATATATAGAGAGAGAGAGAGACAGACAGACAGAGACAGAGAGAGACAGAGAGACAGAGACAGAGAGACAGAGGGGGGGGGGGGAAGGAGATGTTTTATTTACGCTGGGTGAGTAAGGGACTTCATGTCATCCTCACCTCAGTGTTTCATCAGTAAAGTATTTTGTTGTTGCTGTGTGGGAGGGTAGCAAGCTGCCACTCAAGTTTTAACGACAGGTCACTATAGCTTTACCAAAGTAAACACGTATGTGACATAGTACAGTCACACACACACACACACACACACACACACACACACACACACACACACACACACACACACACACACACACACACACACACACATACACACACACACACACACACTCACTCACTCACTCACACTCTCTCTCGTTCCTTTCTCTCTCTCTGTTTGTCTGTCTCTCTACCCCCTCTCTCTCTCTCCACACACACACACACACATACACACACACACACACGCACGCACACACACACACACACGCACCACGCACGCACACACACACACACACACACATGTACATATACATGTCAATAGTGGGAATGACAGCAGGACACGGAACTAGAATGACATCAGAGGGAAATGGCGTGACTGACACTTGACCTGGCTCCAGTAGTGACTGTGACGACACTGGTGTAGATATACATGTGCACCATCAAGTGTTATGTTATGCACGTGCACTTGACATTATGACCCCACAACAGGACACGAACATCATTGAAGAGGACACACTACATGCGTCTGCTGTTGGTAGAAGGTAAGTTGGGAAATGTGTTGTGTTGTGTGTGTGTGTGTTGTGTGTGTGTGTGTTGTGTGTGTGTGTGTTGTGTGGTGTGTGTGTGTGTGTGTGTGTATGTGAGTGTGT
>JAPXFY010005407.1:0-7500 GCA_030674185.1 Monoplex corrugatus
CGGCTATTATCCTTAGAAAAATAAGGTATATCATGCACACACGAGTGTGCATTAGCACATGTAGGCACGCATGCACACACAGACAGACAACGACACACACACAGACACATGATTATGCATATACATGCACAGACACACACGCACATACACGCACATACGTACACATACATACACCACACACACGCACATACACACTCACACCACACACATACACAACACACACACACACAAAACTAACACATACACACCACACACACACACACACACACACACAAAACTAACACACACACATACACAACACACACACACACACACACAAAACTAACACACACAACACACACACACACACACACACGCACGCACACACACACACGCACACACATACACACACACACACATACACATACACACACACAAAACCAACACACACACATACACACACACACACACACACACACACACTCACACAAAACCAACACACACACACACACACACACACACACACACACACACACACACACACACACACACACACACACCTCACACACACACACACACAACATCGCAATTTACGACTCCTCTTTCTTAGCATTCCTAAACTTAGTCAAAAGCGCTCTACAGACAGAGAAAGGGACATTCCTTCATGAAAAGAAAGGTTCAGTCTTTAAGACTCTGATGGCCCGTGACTTATTCGTGAACAATGAGTCAGTCTCTTGAAGATTATTGAAACACCGAGACACATATTCCGTCACTGGTGTCACTGACATGGCGATAGTGGCAATGCCTTTTGGGGGAATACGTTTGGCTGTATATCGCCCCGAGCATCCACTCGAGCAAAACGAAGAAATTGCATATCAATACTGACTCAGGAACCACCAGAAAAACACAAAACTTTTGTCTCCTTCAAGTCCGCTCTCAAAACTCACCTTTTCTCCTCGCATAAAATCCTAACCTCACTCAACCCCCTCTCCCCCCCCCCCCCCCTCTGCAGCCTGTCTCCGCTCGGAGGGGAATCACGTGGTTTTAATATATAATTGTATATGCTATGCTCTCTATAATTTTCCATTGCTTTTATTCTTGCTTTTATTGCTTTTATTCTTTCTCCCCATTTATAGCCATGCGTGTGTGTGAGTGTGTTGTGTGTGTGTGTGTGTGTGTTTTGTGTGTGTGTGTGCGCGCGTGCGTGTGTGTGCGTGCGTGCGTGCGTGCGTGCGTGCTTGCGTGTGTGTCTGCTTCAGCGCTTAGATTTGATTTTATCAAGATTTTGCGCTATATAAATATTGTAATTATTTATTATTATAAAAATAGAATCAGAACGCGTATTTAATACGGCAAGACAAGACATGCGCAAATTTTTGGCCAAAAAAAAGGCCTTTATCAAGCGTGAATGTAAGATCACAAACGAACGAACACCAAATACAAAATTAGGAGAAAAAGACTGAAACTCCCTGCTGCTTCGTCCAGTGGCAGAAGAGGTCTTAATGAAATCGCAACGTTTTTTCTTTTTTTTTGACTCAGGCAAAAGAAGAAATTCCATCTGACTCAAGTTGGTTGTCATTTTTTTTTTTTTTTTTTTTTGACGTGGAGTTAGCCCTGATACGGCTGTAGTAGTCGGTTTCAGTTTTCAGGTTCAGGTTCAGTTTCAGTTTCTCAACATGTCGGCTCCGCGCTGGGAATGAATTCCATATGTACTAACGACACAGGTGCCATGTGATGGAGAAGCTGGGGAATGAATGCTCACGGCACAAGCCTTAAAAAGCCTGCACATAAATCCATGAGCTGGCCAGGTCGTGAGGTCCTACGTAGATAGATTCATAACCCTGGGTTCGTAGGGGAGTGAGGTGGCAGAGACCTCAACTTTTCCCGGGGCCAGCACCACTAGGGCGGCGCCCATCCCCTCTCCCTCGCTTCAAATTCATATACATATTCACTTTTTTTTTTACCGAGACTTCAGAAAGGTAAAAATGCTAATTGGTCTTCAAGGTTGAGACCTGGGAAATCAACCTATCTCTCCAATATTTTATACCAAGGCAGCCGGGCAATGCCCTGCTCTTTACGATTTTCAACTGCCGTGGGATCTTTAACGTGCACAGCCAGAAAGCACGCGGGTCCGACTCGTTTTTCGTCCCCTTCCGAAGGACTAAACGTTCAGTTCTATTTTCGGTCAAACTGAGGAGGAAAAGTCGAGGCCTGTACGGGGAAACGAACCCTGGAACCTTGAGTTTAGTTATTCGGGTGGACTTTAAGCAATATGATCTTGATCTTGAACTTGATCTGACTCGAGCGAAACACGGAAACTGCACGTCGGTAAATAGTGAATCATTCCATTACGATGTTGATGCCCCTCCAGCACTGAAATGTCTGTCTCCTCCCTTCCCCCCCCTTTTTCCCCCCCTCCCACCTTACCTCACCCACCCCACCCCCATACACACACACACACAACAGACACAACACACAAGTTACCCACAACAAAACCTTCACGTGTCCATTTTAAGGGAATGTAGTCACATAGTCAGCGATCACGGAGAGAGGGATGTGGGAAATGAGAAAGACATAGTAGGTGGTGGGGGGGGGGGGGGGGGGCTAGAGAAAGAGAGACAGACAGACAGACAGACAGAGAGACAGAGAGAGAGAGAACAATGGACTGGCAGCATTGTTGAATGGGCAGAGATCCCATTCGCACAGAGACCCAGGCTTTGGCACACAACTGACAGAGCTGGAAGAGTCTTGTGGGCAGTTCTTTAGTATGGTTGCCCAGTAACTCGAATAGATACACAGACAGACAGATTGATAGATAGAGAGAGTGAGAGAGAGAGAGAGAGAGAGAGAGAGAAAGAGAGAGAGAGAGAGCGAGAGCAAAGTGCATACAAGTACACACACACACACACACACACACACACACACACAACACACACACACACACACACACACATATATATATATATATATATATATATATATATATATGTACATATATATATATGGATATATATATATATATACATATAGATGTATACATACACACACACACACATCTATATATATATGTATACATAGATTTGTGTGTGTTGTGTGTGTGTGTGTGTGTGTGTGTGTGTGTGTGTGTGTGTGTGTGTGTGTTTATATCTTGATAGGCAGGCAGGTAGGTAGGTCAGTAGTTAGGTAGGTAGGTTGGTATATAATGGAAAACAACTAAAAAGAGACCAAAAACAAGAATAACTGATATCGCCCATAACACTAAAAGTAAAAACTACTTCATAAAAATTGAAAAACAGAAGGGAATATAAAGAAGCAAAAGGCAGCTAGAAAGAGTACCAATTAATATAAACTCCTGTAGTACATTTCTTCTTCAGCAGGTCACACAGGTCACGCAGGTCACACACAGGTCACGCACAGGACCGATTCCACTTTGCAGCATACAGCGTCATATTGTGGAACTGCAGAAAGCGACCACTCCAACGGAAAGATTTCACTACCACTGTCCCAATGCGATCTTTAACCTCGTGGAAAATTTCACCTCCTCTGTCACAACTTTGACCTTTTCATGACCTTTTTACTCGCACGGAAAATCCCAGTACGGTCACGGATCATAAACTGCGACTAAAAAGTATATTAATTTTCTTCTTTGAAAATGATAGGGCACTGGAGTAGGTCGGTCACGCTTTGACGACGTTTTCACGGGACATAGACATGGGTAGAGAGAGACAGGCAACTAGCTCTGTTACACTCTGTGATATGATCCTTTCGTTATGATCATAGATATGAATTTAGAGACAGGCAACTAGCTCTGTCACACTCTGTGATATGATCCTTTCGTTATGATCATAGATATGAATTTAGAGACAGGCAACTAGCTCTGTTACACTCTGTGATATGATCCTTTCGTTATGATCATAGATATGAATTTAGAGACAGGCAACTAGCTCTGTCACACTCTGTGATATGATCCTTTCGTTATGATCATAGATATGAATTTAGAGACAGGCAACTAGCTCTGTCACACTCTGTGATATGATCCTTTCGTTATGATCATAGATATGAATTTAGAGACAGGCAACTAGCTCTGTCACACTCTGTGATATGATCCTTTCGTTATGATCATAGATATGAATTTAGAGACAGGCAACTAGCTCTGTTACACTATGATATGACACTCTCGTTATGGTCATAGAGATGAATTAGGAGACAGGCAACTAGCTCTTTCACATTCTGTGACATGATAATCTTGTTATGATCATAGATATGAATTGAGAGACAGGCAACTAGCTCTGTTACACTTTGTGATATGATCGTCTCTTTATGACCAAAGATATGAATTGAGAGACAGGCAGCGAGCTCTGTTACTCTGTAATGTGACCACTTCGCTAGGACCATAGATATGTACAGGAAGACAGGCAGCTAGCTTTGTCACACTCTGTGATAGAGTCGTCTTGCTGTGACCATAGACATGGATAGGAGACAGGCAACAAGCTCTGTCACACTCTGTGATATGATTGCCCCCCATGACCATAGACATAGATACGGAGACAAGCAAATAGCACTGTCACTCTATGACAAGATAGCTTCTCTATAAATATAAACATAGACAGAGAGAAAGGCAAGCAACTCTGTCGCACTTTGTGGTATGATCGTCAGCAACCTACTTTTGTCTCCTTCAAGTCCGCTCTCAAACTCACCTTTTCTCTCCTGCATAAAATCCTAACCTCACTCAACCCTCCCCTCTGCAGCCTGTCTCCGCTCGGAGGGAATCACATGGTTATAATATATAATTGTATGCTATGCTCTCTATAATTTTCCATTGCTTTTATTCTTGCTTTTATTGCTTTTATTCTTTCTCCCCATTTATAGCCATGCGTGTGTGTGTGTGTGTGTGTGTGTGTGTGTGTGTGTGTGTGTCTGTGTGTGTGCGTGCGTGTGTGTGCGAGCGTGCGTGCCTGCGTGTGTGTCTGCTTCAGCTCTTAGATTTGATTTTATCAAGATTTTGCGCTATATAAATATTGTAATTATTATTATTATTATTATTATAATGAAACGTGACAACTCCAAGAAACGTAACTCTTAAGGAACGAACAGTTTAATGCACTACACGCAGACAGAAAGCTAAGGTTTTAGAGATATATCAAAGTATTGGGTGTTTTCTTTTCTTTTGAATGACACTGGGTGGACACAACATGTGATCTGGGAACTCAAACGTGCATGGTTGTCTTCTCTTCTTCTTTTGAGCACAGACTAACAGGATTTGACGGTGCTGGAAAAAATTATAAATAGCAATGCATAAAGCGATAAATTGGGATTTTAATTTTTTTGGCAATGTGCAAGAGAATCCCACCGTAGCTTTGGTATCTCACAGTGCAACCAAAATGTTTTAAGGCTTTTTTTTTTTGTGGCAACATTCTTATAGATAGTCCTCATATACTCTCAGAATGGTAGGACTTTTAAACTTAACAAACCAGAGCAGAGCAGACAAATTGGGACTCTCAGAATTTCAATTTTCTCCATCAACAGCTAAACATGAACTAGTCATAAGAAAAAAAAAACTTTCTTCGTTAACACAACACACAAATCAACATATCATAAATTAGGGAACTAAAACTTTCATAGTTACGCGTAAAAGAAAAGATTAAAAATGAAACTTTCTTCATCGATATTTATACATAAATCTGTAATTAAACGTGTTGTACGGATTTAGGGATATGCATGCACCTAGTGTTGACCGTTCGTGTTCGATATCACCAAAGATTAAAACAAAACAAAACAAAACAAAACAAACAAAACAAAACACGAACCTAAATACAAATACAAATATAACTATGGACACTGAGAGACATACAAACACAGGCCAAAATTGCCTAAAATTTTCTTTTGCACATATCATTTCCTCAGGGCCAAAAAATGCAGTAAATACACGTACCCATCATTCAATCCTAACAGAAAGTATATAAGGCTTTATAGAACACATACAGGTAAATGGACCATTAAGGCAGAACATGATAGGAAGAAATGACAGAAAGCAGATGAACAAGGCAGAAACAAAGAGAGTGACAGAATAAGAGGAAATTTCTGGCACAGAATTTCCAGAAGGTGGGGATATTATATATACTAAAAGAACCCCCGGCATCCCTACGGAGGTTCAGTTTTTCCATCAAACATGCAATGATAACAGCTATCCTGATATTAACCAGCGTATTTCATTCCACAACGTAAAATAAATCAACCAACCAACCAACCAACCAACCAACCAACCAACCAACCAACGACACAATAAAGAGACAAACAGTACAACATTTCTTTAGTTAATCTCATAAGACATGGTTGTTCAAAATTAATCAAACAAATACATTAATTAAAAATTCAAAACCGAATATTAAAAATAAAATAGTTCAATATTACCTAATCTGACAAGAAATGGCTTTTAGGTTGAATACTAACTAACCAAATAAATAAATAAATGAAATAAATCAACAGTCGTCTCCCCTTGGGCCTTCCCAATCACCTCCACCGTCACCACCACCACCATCACCAACCGCTACCACCACCACCATCACTATCATCATCCTTTCCCTAACTTCTTCCCAGCTTGGCGTTCCAGCTACGGTCTTGGCGTCACGGGATGGCATCACATGATGAGATGACGTCACGCGAACCATACGTCATAGGACTTAAGACGTCACGTCTTCTTTCAGCGTCCGTACCAAGTCAGACATGTCAGCTCGCAGTCTTCCATTGTGGTGAAACGATTACGGCGCCCGTAGCAGGCGCCAGAAATGTCCCGTACGCACCTCATGGTGATAGGGTGAAAATGGTAGGGGTGGCGGAAGCTTCGGCATCGACCCCGACGAGGTCGGAAGAGGCAGCGTTTGGGAACTGTTGGGAAACAGAGAGACAAGAGAGACATGAATTAGTTTCAAAGATACATCATCATCATCATCATCATCATCATCATTATCATGTGCTCTGCCGCATGACGTTGGCGATCATGACCCTCCATAATTGTGCATCTATCCCTTGTGCAAGCACATCTCCCACCCTCTCTGTCTTAAGCCACACTGCAAGTCCGTCCAGTATTTTTTCTCCCTGGGTCTACCTGGTGCTCTCTTTCCCTCCAGCTTTCTTGTTGTGACCAGGTGCTCCAATTCCCCTTTTCTTCACAAAATGTCCTATAAAATGTTGCTTGTGTTTTCCTAATCTTCCTTATCAATGATCTTCTTGTGTCTGCCTCCATCAAGACTGTCTCAAAGATACAAGGATTCATATTCATATAATACAATAACAATAACAACAACAATAATAATGAAAATAAGAATAAGAATAATATCAACAATAATAATAATAACAATAATAATAATAATAATAATAATAATAATAATAATAATAATAATGATGATGATGATAACAGTAATAATGATAATAATAATGATGATGATGATATGATAATAATGATGATAATAATAATAATTACAGTATCTATACGGCATCAAATCTTGACAATTCAAATCAAAG
>JAPXFY010005408.1:0-15056 GCA_030674185.1 Monoplex corrugatus
GCCAGAAAATTCATTTGGTACTGGACAGAAAAAGCCCCTGAAAGTTATTTTAGCCAAAATGTTGAAAATTCTTTAAGACAAGCTAATTTATTTTTCTTTTTAAAGAAAAAAAATTAAAATTTACAAAAGTTTGATCCCAAATTTAATAAGAACTGCCCCCTTCCTTTGCATGCATAATCCCATTACACACGTCAGTCTTATCTTTTAGTCCGTCTTAGATTCTTAGGGCAGATAAATGTGTTGTAAGTTCCCCTTTAAACGGGTATCCACTCATGAACACGTACAAACACTACGCCCCACATACGTACCTTTCCCAAAACAGAAAATTAAAATAAACCCATGTTGAAGCTTTGTATTTCACAAAATATGCTGAAAAAAGCTTTAAATATCACCCTTTCCCATTCATGAATTTTAAAAGGGACCATAACTTTTATGTACCCAACAACAGTGAAAAAATTATCTAGATTTTAAAAAAACAGTGTATATTTTATGAGTTGCAACTAAAATTTTTGGAAAGAATCCCAAAAAAACATAAACACGAAAGGGACATGTTTAAGAAAATCGGGGTGTGTGTCCCGTGTGTGTGTGTGTGTGGTGTGTGTGTGTGTGTGGGGGTGTGTGTGTGGGGTGTTTTTGTGTGGTGTTTTTGTGTGTTGTGGGGGTTTGTGTGTGTTGGTGTGGGGGCGTGCAAAGGCTGTACTACAGCTGAGGTTTGCATGTCACAGTTTGGAGTAACAGGGGAAACAAAGGAATGGTCAAGCTTTTCCCTTTAATCTCTTTTCGGTAAAAATTTAGGGTTGGCCTATTGTTTGATGATCCCTCCCCTAAAATGTAAGCTTTTTTCCCATTAAGGCATGCACAGAAAAAAATTACTTGTTTTGTTAGGGTTTTGCCCCAAAAAACGTGTAAACATCCTTGACTCTTTTTAATTATTTTGAGCCACTGGGGACCCAAATTTTTTTCGTAAAACATTTAAAATTTTAAAAATTGGGGGGCCCTTCAAGGGCTGCACCTTCACACAAAATTGAGAGTTTTATTCAAAAATAGCCAAGGGGATGGATCTTTGCAACCCAAAATTTTATGAACCTTTTTTAATTACAATGAAATGTTAAAAAAATAATGTTTTGTGTTTTTTGTGTTTTTTGTTCTTTTAAATTGTTTTTTGTATTTTTTTGTTTGTTTTTTTTAAATTAAATTGGGGGGTTTGTTTTAGTGTTTGCACCCGTCCAAATTACTTAAATTTTGCGGGTTTCTTTTCCACATAATCAGACTTTTAAGGGAACAGGGGAACTAAAGGGGCTTTTAAGGGGAATGACCCATTGTGCTATTTGTATTTTATTTTCATTTTTGAGGGGTGCATGCTGGGTTTTTATGTTTGCCAAGTCCACATTGACAGGGACTTAGGGATAACACCCTGTGGGTTTTGCATGTGGATTTTCCCTGCATGAAGAGGGTTTTGGGTATTTAGTAAGTCGGCAACATTTTGACCTAACAGTTTGGAAAAACCTTCACCATTTACTCCAGGTGTATTAGGGCTAAATTGAACCTAGGACCTTCCCCCTTCCAACTTAAAGTCCGCACTTACCCATTTGACAAAACCAAACCCACGTTAAAAATCTGATTTGACATTAAATCAAGACATAGAAAATTGAGCTCTGAAACTGGAGACAAAAATTTAAAAATTTTGGTTTTTTTGCAAAACCCTAAAAAATTGGGAAAGGGGGCCCTTTCATTTCTGATTAGTATCTAGAGAAAATTATGACTGAAGGGGAAACCTGTAACATTGTGCCTGTGTCCCCAAATATTTCCGGGCCCGATTGTAATGCTTTCTTTTCCCCTTTTTTTTTTTCCCATTTTGCCCCGGGCGTTTTTAAAAACCTTTGAAAAAGGCTTACCCCCCCCAAAAAAAATTTTTGGCCTATTGCGGGTTTTTGTTGTTCTGAGCGCCCTATTTTTTCTGCTGCAAGACTGGATTTCCCCACCATGCCACTTAAAACATTTAAAAAGGTTTACAACAGATGCTGGAAAGACCCTCAACATCCCAGCGGGATGGTGTTAAACCCTTTTAAAGGGGAACAAGTGTGGCTTGCTAAGAAACTGAGTGACTATTCATAAGTGTCGTTTCTTTAACAGAACACGTTGCCCACCCCCAAAAGAATTTTCCCCAGTATGGAAAACTGACAAAAGAAAACCTTGCCCAGCAAAGGGGCCCACAAAAAATAAAAAAAGGACCTTGAAAAAACCCAAACCTCATCAGCTGTATCATCAATGCCAAAAAACGGGTAAAGGGAAAATTGCCTAAAAACAAAGGGGAAATTTGGTGACAGCTGTAAACACGGGGGCAAAATCAGTTTTTGAACAGTGCAGATCAGCTGTTTTTTTAAACCCAGAAAAGGGGGACAGGTGAAAGCAAATCCTAGGATGCCCGGCCCTCCTTAAACAGGGCATATCTGCAGAAAAAAAATATACCTGGGTGTTCTGCCCCAAATTAAAGCCTAAGAAAGGTTTAGGGACCAGAATGTTATTCAATTCTAAAATGACAGGGAGATCATCATCAAGAAAAAATCATCATCATCATTTTCGTCCAAATTTTTTGAAAATTAACAAGCAGCGCAGAGTATAACAGAAATGGCAGAACATTTTACATAGGGGCTGGTTCAGTCCAGTTTTTAAACCTTTTATGAACCAACTGTTGGAAATAAACAGGGGGCCAACACCTCCCCCCACGCCCAGCGATATCTAAAAAAATTTTTACCCACAAAATAACAAAACCCGCCCCAAGTGAATACGGGAAAGAAAAAAAAAATTTTCCCTTTAAATACTGAAGAAGTTTTTGCCAATTTTTTATATTGATTTAGAAAAACCCCCCACGTTACAAAATTAACAAAGGGGGACGACGGGACACAATAGGGGCCCAAAAAAATGTTGAAGAGTTTTAAAAACTCGTGAACAGGGCTACTTAAAAACACCAGAGAAAGGGAAAAATCTGATAAACTTTAGCTGATGAATCAAAATGTTCAGTTAATCACTGATTAGAAAAAAAACAAACCGAAAGGGGAAACGGGCCCATTTTCCAGCAGTTTTGGACCCCTTTTTCCCAACAAAAAAGACAAAAAATTATTTCCACAAAACCCCTTAAGTTATACAAAATTTTTACTTTTAACTATTTTTACAAAGACCTAGAACTAAAAAGAAGGTTAGGAAAAGAAAAGAAAACATTTATAGGCCCAAATTTTAAATGAGGTTGGAAAAATTTAAGAGAACCGGGTAAACAACAAAAAAGCGGAGATAAAGAGAGCCCCGGGTAAAACCTAGGGAAAAAATATTTGGAGGGAAACTTGCAGGGGGGGCCCGAAGAAAAAAAGAGGGGGGAAGATGTACTTGAAATGCCCAAGGGTTTAGATTCGAATGGGGGCCATGATCGCCAACCCCCAATATGAGGTGATGACTAGCCCTTTGGGCTGGGGGTTTGCCCCCCCCCTTCGGGTTCATTTTTTATCACTACATTTACAATGAGGGGGGGATTTTGTCAAGGGGGGTACAATGTAGCCCTTCAGATCAAAAGGCTAGGGTTTTATCCGGGTCTGGGTCCCCTCTGCTGGGGGTAAAGGGTGGAGATTTTTTTGTCCGTTTTCCCTTTAAAGCCCCACCTGTGTGCAGACTTGTCAGAGCCTAAATGTACTTTAAAAGATTTTTTAAAAATTAGTCAATTTCTGGGGGTTTGTGGAAAAAAAAACACCCCAGCATCACCCCCAACCGAAACGGGAGTAGCCCCTTATGCGACTGTGCAACAACAAAACTGCCGGGCCACAGGGGGGGGCAAAACAACATGCATAAACCATCCAATAAAAAATCATTCCCAATTTTTTAAAAACAATAAACCCACAAATTTTCCAATCATGCACAAAACTTCATTTTAAAACAATGACCAACCCGTAATAAACTTTAAACCTGTGCACGTTTCATGATCGAATACCCCCTTGGCGTGCGATTTTTTTTTTTCATTTTTAAATAGAAACCCCCCCTTCCAAAAAAACTGTGTGCTACAAGGGGAAAATTTTTCTTCTTTTTTTACTGTTATTTTTCCCACCCTTTTTTCTTCTTTTTGGGTTTGTTTTTTTTTTTTTTTAATCATTGTTTTCTGTCTCTTCTTCTGTTCTTTTTTTTTTTCTACTTTATTTTAAATTTTTCCCCTTTTAAATTTTTAAAGGGAAAATTTTTTTGGCCCTCTGGGGCACTTTCCCCAAGCCCTTGAAGAAAATGCTACAATGGGACAATACTTCTTTTCTCTACCCGGTGAACCAAAGAAACCTAACCCATGCAGATTCCACAGCCACATATTTTGTCTGCTCAGTAAAGGCCCAAAGCAGACAAGTTGTAAAGACTGTGCACCCCACATATTATGTCTCCCACAGTAAAGGGACCAAAAGGAAAAAAATGTGAAGACTCCCAAAGAAACAAAATTTTGTCAAATATGTGAAACCCCAAACTACCATAATAAAAGGGAATGCATTCATAGAAACCCAATGGGGCTCAAACGGAAAAAAGAAAATTTAAACTGATATTTTGGAAAGGAAATTACTTATGAACGTTATTTTAAATTAAAAAAAATTTAAACACCCCCTACTTGTACTTTGGGGAAAAGGGGTTGCCAGACAAAGCAGGAAAAACTAGAAAAAAATAAAACAAAACATAAGGAAAAGCAACAACCCCCGGAAAAGGTCATTTATTTTTTAAAACTAGCTTTTGGGGATATAAACATTCCCCATCAACAGTTAAAGAGAGAAAAATTGTAGATCTGAATTACACTTGCCATCATATGACACTTTTCCCAAAAAAAAAATTAAACTCAATAAAAAAGGGTTTTTTCCTTTTGGGAAAGTAAAGCATATGTCGGAAATTTCAGTTTTTCTTTCTTACTTTGTACTATTATTTTTTTCAAAAAAATAAAATACTGGCTTCTACGGGTGCAATGTCAAACGAAATCACGGTAGGGAATAATAATAAGAAATGTAAAAAATTTCGGACGATCATTTTTTCTAAATCCACAAACACATTTTGGGTTTTTCCCAGTAAAGGGGTCTTGTTCTCCCCCCCAAAACACGTTTTCCTTTCTCATCCTCGCCCTCTTCCTCAACTGACGTCCTAAATGACGTAGGGGGCCACGATCTGACGGGGGGTCCCCGTTGCCGTCATCCCCTGACTGGGGGGGCCCCCCGGGTTTTGGGGGCCGAAAATGCAGGCCGTTTGCACCCACTGGCCGCCTTTTGCCATGGCGAGCGGGGGGGTTTGGGAGTTGAGAATGGGGTTTTTTGGGGGTGGTCGCAGCTGGGGAGGTGGGGGAGGACGTGCCCGTTGGCGCGGGTCTGGGTTGTGGCCCACCTTCGCTGTGGGGGAAGTGGAAATCTGACGCTTCACCCCCGTAAGCTGTCATCCCTCCCGGGGGAAAAGCTCCCTTAAAGGAGACAAGCACGTCCATACATAATACAGATTTTCGTCTCCCCCCTTTTTCATGCTGTGTCCACGCAAGAAAGCAGTTTACTAAGGCAGTCTCTTCCCCTATCCTAAACCCGGGAAAAGAAGTCCCCCGTAGTTTTTGATGTTTGGGGGGCCTGTAAGAACAAGTAAGTAGCTAAAACAAAAACAAATTGAAAAATGTCAAACTAAACACAAAATTTTTTGGAAAAGTGTCAAACAAAAACCCCAAAAATTTTTGGGAAAAGGGGTAAAATTAAAACCCCAAGAATCATTTAAAATGTCAAATGAACCCCAAAAATTATTAAAATGTAAAACTGAACCCCGGGAATTATTGAGAAATGTAACTAACCCACAGAAAAAAATTCCCAAAAATGGTAAAAACTAAACCCAAAAGAATTATTGAAAAATTTTCCAAACTAAGAAACAGAATTTTTTAAAAATGGTCAAACGAACACAGAATTATTGAAATGTCAAACTAAAAAACAATTATAAAACCTTAAAACTGAACACAAAAATTATTAAAAAAAATGTCAAATAAATACAGAATTTTGAAAATGTAAAGCTGAACACAAAATTATCAAAAAAAGGGTCAAAAAAAACACAGACTTATTGAAAAGGGGTAAAAACGACAGAAAAAAAGTGTCCCCCGGGCCGAAGCTGGGAAAACTTTTTCCAAAAATTCATGTGCCCCAAAGGCCCAAAATCAGATTTGAACAGACAAAACCCAGCTGGGGCCCAAAACCGAGGGGGGGTCCAGCGGGGCCACAAAACCCCAAAACCCACGTGACATTTTTCCCATGCAGCGCCTATGGGAGAACCCCTACCCCAGTAACGGTCTTATGCCCTGAAATGACAACTGACCCCTAAGCGAAAAGGCCAGGGGTTCGTACCCCATCCCGCCCAGATCGTTTGGGAAAGTCCTCACATAGTTTTAACCTACCAGGATGAAAAAATTTTCCAATTTTTTTCATTGCTGAAAAACGCTTTTCCCAGGGGAAACTACATCCACATGGAAATTCACGTTTTCAATGCATGTGATTTTTTTTTGGTAAAAATGTCCCTTCCCTGGAAAAAATCCTGCAGGGCATCAACATTTTTTTTCGGGCCCGGGTTATTTTCATACTTCTCTCAATTTTTGTAACAGGGGTGGGGTTGGAAACAAGGTGCAAGAGTAAAAAGGGTTTAAATTTATGTAACAAAAAACTTTTTTTCTTTAAAAGAAATTCTGCCCCATGCTAAAATTTCCAATTTCGTTTTTTTGTGACACGGGTTGGGCTACCCAAAAGCGCGATTAGCCAAAAAGGGCAATATTCCATAAAGACATTTCTGTTTTTTACTGCAATTCTTTTTTCTTAGCTGCAACATGTTGTGTTTCCCTTTGGGCTTTGGGCTGTAGCAAAACCCAAAAAGGATTTTGCTGGGGGAAACCCAAAAAAAACCCAGAGAAAGACCTCGGGTAGTATTTTATAAAAGTTTTTTTACATGCTTTCTGGGGCCCCCTTTTTTCCCCTCTAGAACGTGTCGATTGGTTTTCCTGTTGACTAAATTTTGGAAAAAAAATTCATGGGCGCTAAAGGTCAAGGTCCCTAAAATCAGCTTTTTTTTCAAAAAAGGGTTTTTAATAACTTTTTTCTCGGAAATCTTCTGACAATTAAACCCCTTTAAATCTCTAAACCCTTTTCCACCATCATCCGCATTGTAACCCAAAATTCTAGAAAAGCAAAAACTTAACTCTTTGACTCCCCTTTCTCCCGGGTAAAGGGTTTAAATAGGGTGAAGGAGTCGAAAAAATTTTTTAAGTTTTTTGCAGTTGGTGGATAGGGTTTCAGGGGTCAAAGGGTTTTAAAATTCCCGTGCTCCCCTGTTGTGACAGTTTATTTAGTGTTTACCCCCCTTTTATTATATCTGTTATATTAACTTCTTCATGTTTGTTGTTTTTTCATCTCCTCCTATTTTTAAACGCCATCCCACTTAAAGTACTTTTGGGTTTTGTTTTTCAAGGTTTAAATAGGGGCCCTTTCCCTTTGGGCAAACCACAGCCCCGAAAATTTCTTTTCCGCAGGCCCAAAAAACATCAGCCCGACTACCCCATTTTCAATTTAAATAGTTCTTGGAGTTTTGGAAGATTGTTTTGCCCGGGCTGGGGCACTTCCCCCAAAAATATTTTTTTGTTTTAAAGGGTGTTTTCTCTAAAAGGTCCCTATTTTTTTGTTTTCCAAATTTTCCCTTTTCCCTTTTTGATGTCCTTGTTTCACACAGCGTTCCCTTTTATTGTTTAAAAATTTTTTTTACAAATTTAGTTTAAAGGCGTTTTTAATTTTTTCCCATGCTTCTTTGAGGTCACCAAAGACCCGGGGAAGTACCAAAATCTGTATTTTCCGTAAAAATTTTTTTTAATACAATAATAATAATAAAATGATAATAATTTAAAATTTTATAATAACAATTAATGAAATAACAATTAATTTAAATTATACAATAATAACATAACAATAATAGCAATAAAGGACAAATTTTTAAGGCGCCGATCTTTATATTTCAAAACAAATCAAAGCGCACATTCCCTTCACAAGAGCATTCACACTTAATTTTTTATGCCAAAAGGTTTTTTCTTAAGACGTCCCAAACGTAAACCGCAGGGACATTAATGAAAAAAAAAAAAAAAACAAAGAAGGGGCATTCACTCACAAAGACAAAACCTTAAAGGGAAAAAACATGCACACACCAGGGAAAAAGGAGGACAGGGAAAAGGGTGGAACGAAGGGATGGGCATTAAAAAGAGAAATCACTGCTGACAAAATGGTAAATTTTTTTAAATTTAAATTAGACTTTAAGGAAAACAAGAGTTTGGCCGTCAAAAAGGGAAAGTCCCTTTAAACCCCGTTGACAAAACCAAACTGGGGGCATGTGCATTGACTGGGGGTGGGGGTTTCTGGGGCATGTGAGTGAGTTTATACAGAATACGGGAGTTTTTTTCGTGATTCCGACCCTTTTTTTTATCTATTTATTTACTTTAATAAAATTTCCCTTTTTTTAAAAATTACATACACGATAAAACCCTGTCTGTTCCTTTTTCAAATTACATACACAGATTTCACTGTATGTTCCTTTTTTCAAGATTACAAAACCCAGATAAAACTTTTCCCGTTCCTTTTTTCAAAGATTACATACAAGATTTCACATGTCATGTTCCTTTTTTTTAAGATTACAAAACACAGATTCACATGTCATGTTCCTTTTTTTTTAAGGGTTTCATAAAAATACACATGGCATGTTTCCCCTTTTTTCAAGATTAATACACGATACACATGTCATGTTCCTTTTTTCAAAATTACATACACAGTTTCACAAAAAGTTTATGTTCCCTTTTTTTAAAATTACATACACGATACACATTTTTACCCGTAAAAGCTATTTCCAAAAGGTAGCCTGATACAATACCAGTATAAAAAAAAATCATTGGTTTAAAAAATAGGTTAAGAAAACCTCAGGATCTGGGCCCCTCATGGGTTTAGTGCAGGCTTTTTGCAGACATACCCCAAAGGCACAAGTTTACATTATGCGTATGGGGAAATTTGTTCCGGGGCGCGGTGGGCGTCGTCTTGAGAAAAATGAAACTGAAACACTTGTATGGACCACACACAAAAAAATTTATTTGGGATGGCCCATCGAGTGGGACAACTGTCTGAGGAATTAAAAAGGAAGATTATCAGAAAGGCCTGAATTTTCTGATGGGTTTTGTTTTTTGCTGTTGTTTGGTTTTTGGTTCGCTGGTTGGATGGTTGGTGCTGATTGGTTTTGGGTTTTTGGTGTTGATTTGTTGGTTTTGGGGGTTGATTGGGGGGTTGGTTGGTGTTGATTGGTTTTGGGGTTGATTGGTTTGGGGTTTTTTGGGGTTTTAAATTTGGTTTGGGTTGGGTTTGGGGTTGAATTGGGGGGGTTTGGGTTTGGGGTTGATGGGTTTTGGGTTTGGTTGTAGTGGGTGGTTGGTTGGTTTTGTTGGCTTTTTGTTTTTTTTCAACCTTTTTCCCCCTGAGCTAGTTGGGCCCTTTCCTGGTTGGGGCCATACTGCCGGCCAATGACACTGTGTGGGGGAGGCACGACGAAATCAGAGGGGCAGCAGTAAGGGGGGAAATTGGGGGGGCAGTCCATAAGGCTCATGGCGGGCCCGTGGGGTTTCGCAGCAACCCCCGCTGTGCTGGCGGCTGACCCGTGCGACGAGCTTCCTGCAGCTGTTCATCGTGAAGTGACGTTCGTTGGGGCTGCATCTTCAAAACCCAGCCTGGGCCCTGTGTTCCCGTTTTTGCTGTGCCTTTAAAAAGGGAAAGTACAGTCCCCTTTGAAGAAGGGTAATTTTTGGGGCAAATTTTGCTGTTCGTTCCCCGAATTTTGCCCGGGAAAAAGCTCACTTGGGGGGAGCGTTAGACTGAAGATCTAAAGGTTTCCCCGGGCAACCCCGGGTTTCCCGGGAAGGAACTTTAAATTTGGGAGTTACAATTTTACCAGATGAAAAAAGATAGGTAAAACTAGTCTAGGTAGGGCCTCACGACCCGGCCCGCCATGGGGTTTTGTGCAAGGTTAAGGATGTCCATGGTCACCATACCGTGGCCCCCCTGTGACATTAGTGCTTTGGAATTCCCTTTTAAAACCCGGGACGTCATCTTTTAGAAAACTGAAACTGAAACTGTTCGTTTTCCCTATAAGTTGAGGGACGGGTTTCATAGACGCCCCGCAAATGCGAGGGGTTTTTGCGGGGTAAAGCTTGATTCCGGCGTTGGGAAATTTCCTCTTGTGGGAAAAAATTGTTTCTTGTTTGGAAATTTTAAAGCCACCCCCCAAAATAAGCATACGGCAGACGGGTCCTTTCTTGCAACCAAAAAAACACAGACAAACAAAAAGGGACGTCACACTCCTTCACTGTGGCAAAAGAAAGGCCCAAAAAATTAAAATTTTAAACCACAAGAAAGGGGCCTGTACGTGAGGGGGAACCTGACAATGGGGAAAATATAAGGTGATTCGTTTTTGGGTTTGCTTTTGAGCATGGAGAGGGTTTTTTTTAAAAGGGGGGTAGGAAAAAATATGGTTTCAGTTGGTATTTTGTCTCTTTTTTGGGTTTTTTTTTTGTTTTTGAAAAATAAAAATTTAATTTTGTTAACCCCCTTTTTCCCCCCGCACCCCATCCATCAAATGCAAAAAAATTAACCCCTTTTATTCTCTACCCCATTACTGGATTCCTGCAGGAAATTTGGGGGAAAAAGAGTTTAAAGGGAAAGAAAGGGGGTTTAAATTTTTTTCTTTAAAAGCTTTTGGTTTTGGGGATGCAGGATACTTGGGACAGGGTGCAGGAGTCAAAGGGGTTTTTCTTTCACCTGAATTCAATAGGTCTGTGGCCAAAGGGTTTGCTGGAAACAGTTTTAAAACAATAACAGCACTCCCAAATCCCAAAAACCCCCCAAAATCCCCCAAAATCCTTGGTTCTATTTAACTAAACGAAAAAGGGCCAAGAAAACGGGTGTGGGGTACGCGTATTTAAAGTTATTAAAATAATTTCGGGGCCCGTGACGAAAACACTTATCATCATCGTTCACCAGCATCTTTGGCCCTTTTTTATCATCGGCCCTTTATGACAGAAGCAACCCTCCCTCATCGTCTCACCCCTCATCATCGTCTTCGTTTTCCCTTAGGCCCCTTTTTCAATATCCCGTGACAGAAGCACCATCATTTTATCGTCATTTACCACATCAACGTCTTCGTTTTTCATCAGGCCTTTTTCATTATCATCCTTGCCAAAAACAACAACTGTTGCTGGTGGGAGTAACCCTCCCAAACCCCCCCCAAGCATGAATCCTTGCCCAGTAAATGATTTGAACGGAGGAGAGTCGAGGAAATACACAACGAATGGGTAGATGCAAAACATGATAAAATACAGTGAATGGTTTTTTATTTACATTTAAAATAATCAAAATAGTTGGTGTCCCTAACAGATCTAGCGAAAAGCTTCATGTAAAAAAAAAGTATGTTTAAATGCTAAACTTGACAATAGAGGCCAATATAACCAAAACACCACGTGAAAAATTCGAAGCGTAAAAGGATATAAAAAATGCTAGATATAAAGAACCAAAGCAACGAATTCCCAGATGTAAGAAAACCCTTTTAATGAAAGTTACAAGTGAAAACTGTTCCCATCAAATTTAATTGCATGAACAGTTACAAAAAAAAATTTTATTAATAGGCCCTCACCGTGGGGGTAGTGGTTAGCGCAAACGGAAAAACCCCACTGGAAGCTTGGGGTTTTGAATCACCATTTCCCCCAAAACTAAACATTTGGGATTTTTCGGCTCTAACCCGGGTTCTAGAACATGTAGAGGTGGGCAAGCTATGGGCTCACTGGGAAGACTGGCCAAACCAAAACAGGCGAGTTTCTTCAATTGCAGATTTCTCAATGAGAGGGGTTTCCCCAAATCTTTTGCCACACCGCCATGTCTGTCGAGTCTCATTCACTTCGCAGAGCGTCCCAAAGAGGGCGTTTCTCCAAAAACTTCCCGACCAGCCCCCGCCAGTGGCTGTATCCTTGGGGCCGGTTGACGCCCGGTATATTTTTGATAGTAAGCATAGATTACAACCCCATCACAGGGTTTAATTTCCCAGAGGGAAATCCTTTCATCATGTTTATCAAACTTCATCGAATTTAAACTCATGCATTGTAAAAAAATGTTTCCAGCCTTGTCCCATAAAGACGGCGTAGGAATAAAAAAAATTTTAAAAAAAAGAAAGAAGGGGGAGCACAAAAAAAGCCTCCCCGAGCGCGGTGAAAGCAAAAAAAAAAAAAATTAAAAAACCCTTTATTTAAAAAAAACCAAGATTTTATTAGTAAATTCAAAACCTTGATTAACAAAAAACCCCGATTGATTAGTTAAAAATTTCAAAACCTTGGGTTAATAAAAACCAAAATTTAATTTTGTAAATGTAATGAAAATTTTAACAAAAACAGTAAAAAACAATAAACTGGGCACAACAAACACAATAAAAAATTAAGAAAAATTAAAACTAATACATGTATAATGGGGAAAATCAGGTGCAAAAAACATAAACAACAAAAACCCGATAAATTTTTACATTAAAAATATAATAAAAAGACAGATTCACAAAATGGTTTCAATGACTTTAAAAAATGAACCTAGGTGGAACAACAGTAAACAACAAACCTGATAAATCTTAATTAACATATAATAAACACAGCTTCACAAATTAACCCAAAGACTAAAAATGAAAACCAACATAGAAGGGAAAACTACATGTCACCATTATTTAAAAAGAATGTAAATGTAAAAACAAATTTTAATGAATGCTACAGGGCCCCAACTAATATAATGGGAAAGAAAAATAAAAATTAATACAATGAATATCCCTGTCACAACCAATTAATTTAATGCTAATTTTAACCAAACCCAAAATAATGAATACTAATTCACAACTAATAAATATGCTACCCACAATAATCAATGACTACAGTCATAACCCAATTTAAAAAAATGCAAAGTCAACAATAAAATTAAAAACATTTAACAATAAAATAATTTTAAAGCAACTAAAAATGAAAAGCTACATTTAAAAATAAATAAAGCTACGTCACAACTAAAAAATGATTACTTTTAAACAAAAAATGTGCTACTTCAAAATAAATAAGCTCAGCAATAATAAAGTATGCTCATAAATTAATAAAAATGACCCCACAAAAAAAATAAATAAGCACATTCACAAAAATTTAAAAGATCTACAGTCACAAATAAAAAGATCAAGTCAAACCAAAAAATAAACTACAATTCCCAAAATAAATAAAGAAAGCTACATTCCAAAAAATAAAAATCTAACATTACAATAAAAAGAAGCTACATTTCAAAATATAATAAAACTACATGTCCAACTAATAAAATGATGCTACATTCAAACTAATAAGAATCAAGTCCATAAAAATAAAATTAAGGGGTAATTCACAAATAATAATTTTTACAGATATAAAAAATATAAAAAATCTAAATTTTAAACTAATTAAAACAATTTTTACTTTTACAACTAATAAATGATGCTAATGTCAAACTATTATGAAAGCAAATTACCTTTAAATAAATTCAAAAGTCCTAATTTAAAAATTATGCTAATTCAAATAATAAAAATGTAAACCAAATATGAACAAAACAAATATAATAAAGCTAATTCACAATTATAAATGAAAGCAAGATGCCCAACAATAAAATGAAGCAAGTCACAAAATATTTAAATGGATCTAAATGTCACAAAATAAATGATCTAATGTCCAATTAATAAATGAAACAATTTCCCAAATAAAAATGTTGCTAATTAAAATAAAATATCCCAAAAATTCACAATATTTTAATAATCTAATCACAATAATAATGTGCTAATTTCCCAAAAAAAAGAATCCAAAATTTAAAAAAATAAAGATCTAAATGCACAAATAATAAATTTAAGCTAAAATTAAAAATAAATGATCTAAATTTAAATAAAAAAAGGTCAAAATTTCACAAAAAAATGAAAAGCAATTCACAAATAAAAAAATGTAATTTCAAACTAATAAAATGAATCTAATGTCAAACAAAAACAAAGATCTACATTCACAAAAAATAAAGCTACAAACACACTAAAATAAAACTAAAAACAAATTTAAAAAAAATGTAAAAGCACAATAAAATAACAATTTACATTCAAATAATAAAGAATCTAAATTTTACAACTAATTAAAGTTTTCTTCACAAATCTGTTTTAATTCCCCAAAATAAACAATTATTAAACAAGCACAACTAAAAATAAATTGTAAATATCACAAAAATAAAAATGGCCAAAACAATAATACAATGAATGTCATCCAAATAAAATGTACAATGCAAATAATAAAAGGATCTACATGTCCAAATAAACAATATGCACATTCCAAAATAATTCAATTTAATCACATTCAAAAAAATAAAAAGTAACTACATTAAACTAATAATTTATGCCCACATTCACAATAAAAATAAACTACATTTCCAATAAAAAAAACTACTTCACATAATAAAAATCAAAATTCACAAAAATAATTAAAGCTACTTCAAAACTAATAAATTAACAATGTCCCAACAATTTAAAAGAAACTAAAATTAAATAATCAATTAACTACATGCAACTTTAAAATGAATGCTAATTAAACAATAAAAGATAACGTCAAACCTAAAAAATTAATTTCATGTACAAATAATAAATAAACTACTTTCAAAAAAATATAATCTCAATGTCAAAACAATTAGTTCTCTTTTCAATAATATAAACAATCCCAACAAAATAATAAAATGAATTCTACATTCCACAAAATAATAATTTCCATGTCACAACAAATATAAAATCCCTGAAAAATTTAAATCTCAAACAAACAAATTGAAAACACAGCACAATAAAAATGAATCACATTCAAACTAATATTGAAACCAATTCACAACTAAATAAAAATTAAAAAAAATTAATAAAATAATATAATTAAAAAATTAAAAAATTTAAAATTAAAAAATTAATTAAATAATAAA
>JAPXFY010005409.1:0-15055 GCA_030674185.1 Monoplex corrugatus
TGGTGGCTTTGGTTCTGAAGAAGAAGCAGGAGGAGGTGGCAGCAGCTCAGCAACAGGTGGTGGACACCATCACCAAAATTGTGGGCAAACCCAACCTCAGTATCTGTGTGGAGGGCATGAGCCCTGTACCCGAAGATAAGTAAGGGATTCTTTTTACTGCATTGTTTCATTTTGATGTAGATTTTACTTTGTTCGGGTTTTCTAAATAAGTAAAGATTTTTCGATGCATTCATTCTGTTACTTAGATCTAAAGTCTTGTTGGGCCAGTGGTTTGCTTGTGAACCTGATACAAGTTATGGTGATTCACTGTAACAAAGGATGGTTTTTGGGGCAGGAATAGTGTAGTGGTTGAAAGCCTTACTCCCAGATTCCCAAGATTAAGTACCAGTGAGTGCATGCCAAATAGATGAATGACCAGTTTATGCCTAGCTTGAACACACTCCATCCAGCTGTAGATGGATACCAGTCTTTGGGGATGCAGAAAGTAAAGCAACAAGGGAGAGGGGATGAGCACTGCCGTTGTAGTCCTGCTACTGAAAGAAGTTGATGTTTGAAGAGCTTGTTCAGTGATAACTCAGGTTATGGGAAAACTTTTATTCCCCCTCACCTTGTCCACCAGATGTAAGTTTTTTTAAAGAGACAGTAAAATAAAGGCAGAGACAGTAAAAAAGGCTTTTTAGGGAGGTGAAGAGGGGAGGTTTGTATGAAAATGTACATCAGTAAAGTATGCCTTTGTAAAGACTGAAATGAAGGCTTTTTTTTTAGGGGGAGTTTTTTTTTTAGGGTTGTAACTAGTTTGAAAAAAGCTTGTTTGAATCTGATCAACCTGAACTGTTTCTGCGTGTATGAGCAAAAACAAGCTGTTTTGAACAGACAGATGTCTTACAAATGAATTCTGTCAGTTAAAATGGTTTTAAGTAGTTTGGCTTTTAAGGTTTTTGAATGTTCCATATTCAAATACAGTTTTACTGTTACAACTGTACATTTTCATCCAATATTATTGATCCATCTGGTTATTGCAGAACTGAACTTGTCATCTATGTGTTGGAGCGCCCTCCTCAAGGTCCAGCCAAGCGCATTGCATCACGCGAGCTCTGTGCATTTCTGCAGCAACAAGTGCAGTGGACGCAGTTGATGTCCCAGCTGTCTGTAGAGGCCATGGCCCCCAAGACTGGTTGGACCCCCGAACAGATCAAAGAATACCTGGACACTCCTCCTGCAGGTGTGTAAATGTGTTGATTCCAGTGGTCCATATGTCCTGACTTTACCATTCCTCTCACATATTAAATTGTTAGAAATGTGTGAAAAAGGTGCAAGGGGATTAGGAATATTGTTTTACTGTTAAGATTACTGAAGTTTTACTGAATCCATTTGATTTAGTCTTTTTATCCCATACCCAGTGAGTCATACTGTGTAAGTAAGAACCAGAACTTTGCAGTGGGACGCTGTCCAAGTTTGAAATCCATTTAATGTGTAGATTTTTGTGTGTCTTTGACAGTGAAATTTCTTTTGTTTGATTTTTCTTTTATTTTATTCTTGTCTGATTTATTTTTTATAGATCACACCTGCTTGTTTTTAGTTTTGTGGTTGACTTTTGTCCAATGGGAAGGGTTTTAAGATGGACCAAAGTGTCCATAAACGAAAAATGTATGAATTCATTTACAGTGGACACAAAATAAGAAAACATTGAGAAAGGGAACAGTTAATAAAAACATTTTCCTTTTTTATGGTAATTACAGGCATGTTTAGCCAACTCATTTTTAAAATCGTCCCATGCTTAAGACAAATTTCTATAATGAACACATCTGTTATGCAGATCACAGCTTAGGAGATGTACAGAGTGATCCTGTAGTAACCTGTTTATGTATTCAACATGTTGATTGCGCAGATTTAAAATGATCATGTCCATTGCATAACAGGTTATGTAATCAGGGTCTGTGTAGGTCATGGAAATCCTGGAAAGTTATGGAATTTGAAAATATAATTTTCCAAGACTGTTAGTCATGGAATCAGGATCATGAAAAAGTCATACAATTATAAACAAAATCTTTAAAACACAGTGTACTTGGGTTATTTTTTTGTGTGTGTATGCATGTATGAGGCCATTTTGATAACTAGAAATGCATTTTGTGTGTGAAAATAATAAACTTGTACTCATAGAATCTCTGAAAATGGCATGGAAAAGTCATAGAATTTTGACTTTTAAGATTATCCAGTCCATTGTGTAGCAGCTTATATGATCAAGTACACATTGATTTGCGCAGACTTTGAAAACAATCATATCCAGTGTTTAACACCTCAGTTGCCCCTGTCCATTGTATAATGGTTTATATATGAAAATTAAAGAATACATTGATTATGCAGATTTTCAAACTGATCCTGTCCATTGATTAACTAATATAATGAGTGGCTCAATTGTTCAGGACTTGATCCCTTGCTGTGGAGACAAGCCAAATTAGACAACCCAGACCCAGACAATCTGGTTCCAGTTGCCATGGTGGGCTTTCGTGAATTGCAGCAACGTTTACGACACCAAGAAGAGGAGACAAGATTACATCAGCAGCGGCTTGATGTAAGTATGAAGAAAGATGTGTCTATATACATGTGTATTTGTATGTGTGTGCGTGCGTGCGCACGCGCGCGCGTGTGTGTGTGCGTGCATGTGTGTTGTGTTTGTGTATGTTTTTGAGTGCGTGCACGCAATGTGTGTTATGTTGTGTGCATGTAGTGTGTGTGTGGGGGGGGGGATGGAGAAGTATGTCGTTTGTGAGTGCTCTGATCTGAATTATCAGTGTGGTGGAAGTTGATCTCTACATTTGGAAGAATGCTTAAGTGGCATAGAGGTAGAACTCCCACCTTCCACTTTGACTGCCAGGGTTCACATGTAGCTCAAGAAAAACGTGTGCAGCCTCCAGTCTACCCGGCTGCAAATGGGCACATGACTTTGTTCAGGGTTAAGATAGATAAAGTAACAAGGAACAGGAGATGGGCACTTCCCCCACCCCCTCATAATCCGATAATGCTGGCCCTGAGAAAAGTTGGTCTTACACCCATGGGGATGCAGGGGGCTCTTTTGGTATAAATAGTATCCCTACCTAGAAATTCTGTCCTAGAAATTTCCTCTTTTCTGTCATTCTCTTTGTTTCTGTCTTGTTTCTTAGCTTTCTGTCATTTCTTACTATCATTTACTGCCTTGTTGGACCATTCACCTGTGTGTGTTCTATAAAGTCGTACATTCTTTCTCTTAGATTGATAATTGGGTACATATATTTATTAAGAATATATTAAGTACATTTTTGGTTGTAAGAAATGTGATGTGCAGAAGTAATTTGAGGTAACTGAGGTGGTAGGAAGTAGAAAAAAATGGCCACACACATTGTCAAATGTGGCCTGACCATGTAGATGAGGAAAGATGGGACAACCTTTACTTGTCTTTTTACAACTTATGGGAGACTTCTAGGTGGTAGGGGAGATGTTGCTAATTGATTTTATTTGGATTGTTATGGGTGATGGCTGGAGATTTGTTTGTACAGTTATGATGTTGGTTTTGTGGAGATGACAGAACAGGTCTGTTTGACAGGTGATAGCTGGAGATCTGAGCCAGCTGCAGACTCAACACAGCCAGACCCTGGCCAAACTGGATGATTACAAGAGAAAACATCTAGAACTGAGTCACCGCCTCCTGAAGGTATCAGTACTCTGTACAGTGTGTGTTACTCTGTACAGTGTGTGTGTGCGCGCGCGCGGCGTGTGTTTGTATGTGTTTGTGTGTGTGTGTGATATGACTTATATATATTTAAAACTGTACTGGACATGACGCTTTACATCAAATGGCCAAAAAGTCATGAAAGTGTTTGGAAAAATGTTGGTTTGTGATTGTGTTGGAAAAGCGTTGGTTTGTGATTACTGGTGTATGTGTAACAAATGCCTAGTCCCCTTGGGAATATATATTACATAGAATTGAAAAGAAAATCATGAGAAATCATGTGAAAAAGATGTGTGTGTGTGTGTACGTGTCTCTAATAACAAGGTATATTTGGTAAAATCATATACTTTCTCCTTCCCCTTTGACACAGGTAATAGTGAAGCAGGAGATCTGCCGAAAGCTGGGCTACGCTGTCCAGGTAGAAGAGGAAATGCTCAAGGTACACCTGGAGCATCAGCATGTTGAACTCAACCATCCAACACAGTTTAAGGTGAGCATTTCATTATTTGTTATGCTGCACATGAAATCCATGTTTAAGATGCTACCAGCTATTCCTTGAAAAATTACTTTCTATAGCAGCCAGTTGTTTGTGAATAGCAGCTAGCTGTACTATCAGTTCTTGTATTTGATATTAAACAAACCAGTAGACGGACTGGGGTCAACAGAAATGGAGCCGTGGTCAAGGCAAAGGGTGAAATCAAAGACATGGTAATACAAAGAGTAATGAAGAGGATGCCAGAAGGCAGTCCAGCAAAGTCAACAGGGACAGTGAACGGCATGGTAAAGTGCACTTCAAAGATGTCTAAGCTGGAATCACATGTGGCTTATGGCCCTTTTCCAGTCCAGTTTCATCCTATCTATATGGTCACCTGCCTCAAATGCAAGTCTGGGAAAATGGGAGAAAATAGATGACTCTTCATGCCTTCTCTGCCGGGGTAAACAGTAAAACATGGCCTGAGTTCATGCAAAGTAGCACAAACCCAAGGAAGGTACACATGGAGGCACATTCAAATGCTAAAGGATTGCACAAGCAATTAGCACTAACAGAGGAATAATCATGTGACCAGAAGCTCTGGAAGCTTTCTACTGGCAGTAGGCAGTAAACTTCGGTCTGGAAAATCTGTGCTATCTGGAGTATGGAAGCGGGGTCTGCTGGATTAGTGGATGACTAGAAGTGCACAGCAGGTCTTCCAGAATTGTACTGGTCAAGAAATTTGAGAAATATCTTTAAATGACTGAAATTGGATGAGACTGTGTGGTCCCAGTCTTCCCAATGAACCCATGGCTTGCTCAGCTCTGGTTAAGAGCCCACTGGGGCTGAAAAATTTCACAGTAACTTCTGACAGAACTGATGGATTCAAACCCACAATCTTCCAGTCAGTTCATTGTGCTAACCACTACACCAGAGCAACTGGTTCAGTTGTCAATCCTTAAATACTTATGAGGAAAAAAAGACTGAAAATCCAAAACAGTAGAAAATAAAACCAAACACATGTATCACTTGTATTGGACGTGAGGACTCCAGGATATATTTTGAAATGGAACTGTAGAGTGCAGCCATGTCACAGTCTCAGTCCAAATTGGAACTTCATAGCATCATGATCATCTCCTTCATCTTGCATCATCATTGCATAGCATCATGATCATCATCTCCTTCATCTTGCATCATCATTGCATTGTGTGAGACTCTGTGGCCACTGAAATGGAATAGTTTATAGGACAGGGAAAAAAAAATTGTCACAATGTTTTAGTATATTTTTGTAGAACATGCTGTTACCATCTCTGTGTGTGTGTGTGTGTATGCGTGTGGGCGTGCGTGCGTGTATACATGTGTGTTCATTCACTTTTTTAATATTAGGTGGACTAGGATTAACGTTAACCGGAGGCAAGGCCACAGGATAGACTTCTGTGCTGTTTTTATATCATTAAATTTACAAACAACACATTTTGTTACATTGGGTGTCTGTCCCAGCATCGAGTCATAAATGCTTATGTTCATATAAGCCTGATCTAGTTTTCCACCTATCCAGAATGTAAATATTCTGTTTCACATTGTCAGCTTCTTCTGAAAATTCATTCAGTTTAACTGCTTTGGGTTTCAGGGTCGGCTGAATGAGCTGATGTCTCAGATACGCATGCAGACTCAGGTGGGGTTTGGAAGAGATGAACCAACCTACCAGATGGATGCCAACATGCAGGCAGAAATCAAACAGGTGAGAATGTGCGAAGTGTGTGTGTGTGTGTGTGTGTGTGTGTGTGTGTGTGTGTGTGTGTGTGTGTGTGTGTGTGTGTGTGTTGCTTTCATTGGAAAATATCCAAAATGTCTAGTAACACACAAGAAACGGTTTGGTATTTGGACAATGTAAAACCTCTTTTTTAAGTCTTGTGTTCTCCATAGATTGGCGCTAATATGAAACTGTTTTAGTGTAAGCCAGTGAAATATTCAGTTATTCACATGTTCTTGCATTGGACAGAGTGCAAGCTTTTACAGCAAAATATTTAATTCATGGCATATTTATGGGTGTACAGTATGTTTGCTGTGGATTGAAAGATTCAGTAATCGTAAGGGTATTATAAACTGATGTTCAGATTTGTTTTAAATTGATTTCCAGAACGAAAAATTCAGATAGCTGAATGTTTTTTTATGCAGTTATCATGTAAGATATCATTCATTTGCCTTACTGTGGTTGCTGTTTGCAACTTTAATTAAAATACTTGACAATGAAAGCTGTTAATTTCACTTTACTATAACTTGTAATCATTTGTTTTTAGTAGTTTATTGAATGTGCATCCCGTTTGAAAATTTTACAAGTATGTACATCATTTGCCGTAAGTTTAAAATGTCAGTCTGATTTGCTTGTGTTTGTGTTGGATGAAGTTGACATATCTTACCTGTCGGCGTCACCAGGTTTGGTGTTGGCCGCTGCACATATATAGGTAGTAAAATCTTGAAGTTTTTTGTATTTCGGCTCACCAACACACTTCCAACCACTGAAACCACTGAAACTGAGAGCAGTGCATGAAAATTCCAGAATCTGGGACAGGTTTTCACAATACTACGATGAGAATGGAGATTATAGTGATAATGTTGTAGAGTTCCATTTCAGATTGAAACCATGTGATAATGTGCTCCGCTTTTTTGCAATGAATTCAGGTGTCAACTAGGTCCAAGAGATATCTGCAATGTTGGTCAGGAAATTTGAACAGCACTGTCAGTGGATGAGACTTGACTTTGTGGTGTCAGTCTTCCCACTGAATCCGTAGCATGCTTAACCAAGAAAACTGGTTGGGGCAAAAAAAAATCCAACAATATGTATATTATATATATATATAATCTTTTTATTTTTGTCAAGGCAAAGTTGATTGTGTCACACATGAACTGAAATCTGTTGCAGATTTTGAAGCAGCAGCAGGAAGGGCTGCAACATTTGATAAACGTCATCAAAGAAGATTCCAAAGACCTGGAACGCATGGAACAGATGATGGCCACTTCCTCAGTAAGCAGATGAAAACTACGAACTACAACAATTAGCAGTGCTTCTAATTAAAAGGACAAAGATTGCACATCAATTGTGAAAAGCGCAACTTCTACGATTGTATCATCTGCCGACGTGTAAACTGGGGCAGCTCATAGTTATTTCGTTAACAAATGAGTCGTTCAGATGAGGGAGTGTTGTGGGTTTATTGTTGCAATTAGTCACATATACGTAAATCTGTTGTTTAAAAAAGAAAAGCAGCCTCTGCTCTTGTGTGACTTGTAAGTAGATCATTCAGACAAGAGGAATAGTGTTGTAATCCATTGTTGAAAATAGTGATCAGTTGAGGTCATGTTTTGTATTATTACCATCTTCCATGACTTTAGACATTTCCAAGCAACCGTCCTTTACAGCTGAGCAAGATACAGCTCACCTACTCGTCTGGAGTTCGTTTTTTTAATCCGTTCAAAACATTGTCAACTTGTATTTTTTTCATCATTGTAGAAAATGTTGATGAATAGAAAATATCTTTCTACTATGTTGCAAGCTGTCCACATCCTTTCAGGAGATAATCTGTGAAAAGAATTGGTCTGAAAAGGTCTAATTTTTTGTTTTATGGTCTGTGTTCATTACTGCATTGGCGCATTCTTAGTGTTTGTCATATACAGAGACAGAATTTGTAATATCTTGAGTAAATTAGGGGGTTTTGTTTTTGGGGTTGGTGTGGGCAGGAGAGTAACTGCAAAAAGTGAAGGTAAATGCAGGAGTGATTGTGACAGTTTGATTTGTAATGAAAGTAGTGGCGGGTGTGTGTGTGTTTAGTGTGAAAAAGAATGAGCTGATTTTGTGATAGGATATTTTGTGTGCTGTGACATGTGTTGTGCACTATCATGTTCATGTTTTTTCTTCTTCACTGTTTTATAAATGTGTTTTATAAATGTAGTGTTTCATCAGTAGACCAGGTTTTTGTGTCAGTAACACTTGGCCATGCAAAGTGAACAGAAAAATTATACGCATGTAAATATGTGAAATCTTGAATACATGTGTGTCATGTGAGGGAGAAATGTGTGTGTGTTGTCTTTGTGCTTGCTCTCTCACATGCACATACGCACGCACACACACACATATGCACACACACACAGGCACACAAACACACACATTCATACACACACACACAGGCACACAAACACACACACATTCATACACACACACACACACACACACACACACACACACATACATGCTCTCTGTCTCTCTCTGTCTCTTTCTCGGCAGTTATTGACCAGTCATACACACATACCATTACTGATGACATTTTATGAAGAGCATATGATCAAACTTATCTTGTTTCATCGCAAAGAAACCTATACAGAAATGATTTTTTAGAAACTGAATATTAAATGTTGATTCTTGTTTTCAAATTTAGATACTAATAACTTCAAACCATTCTCATGGTAATCACCTCACCTGTTGGCGTCACAGGGTTGGTGTTGGCCGCTGCACATCTGGACATCACCATCTCCCTCCAGACCGCTCTGTCTTGACTCTTGTGGACAATTTCTTGAATGTGTAGGCCACTGATGTTTTGTTCTCAATGTATGAGATGGGAGGTCTGCCTTTCTTCCTTTTTGCCAGGTTTTCCTTGAAAGATAGTTGCCATGAGGTCTGTGTTGTTGCGTGACACTTGGCCAATGTATGTCTTTTCAAGAGAAGACTCAAGGTAATAATGTTGGTATATATTTCAGTGTACGTACCTTTGAATAAAGGCTAAAAAAAAAAAAAAAGACAAGAAATGCAAGGGTTATATAATGAATAGAATTGTCCTAATTAAAGAAAGTAATTCTTGCAGCACGGTGCACACACAACTGGTCCAGTTATTCTGTGATTTAATTATGAATTGAAGTGCAATTAGTGTGACATGTTGGGTACAATCATTCCAAGCATAATGGCCACCATTTAGCATTGAAGAACAGCACACTTACATTAAAACTTAATTTCAGAAAAAAGAAATCTGGTAGAGATATATTAAAAACACTACAGAGTGGATGTGGGACACAAGCTCTTTCTGCAATTTTTAGGTGGGTATCTTTTTCAAAGATAGGCGAAATAATATTAAAGATAAACGTAGCATGTAGAGGCCAGTTGAAGTTAGTAATGAAAAAAAAGGTACAGAAATTTTAAATGAAAAGTGGTGCATAATGCATGAGGGGATCGTTCATGACATTGGTATCAATGGTCAACCAATGCATACAATTTTAACTAATTGGAACGTGATGTGTTGCAGCTAGATGGGACCTGCATTGTATTAGTGAAGATCTGAAATTCAAAAGCTTTGGACACGTATCCTATAGATCAAAGAAAAATCAATGGGATGTTTCAAAATCTATGGGACAAAGTGTCAGGATGTTTAGGAAAGAATTTTTTTAACTGCTTAGTTACATTCCATTTGAAAACAACAACAACAACAAAACATACACACAAATATACCACCAACAAAAAACAATATGGATTGTTACTGGGAAGTTATACAGAACTGGAATGAAATGAATCAAAACGTTTTTTCAAAGTGGTATTTTGTAACTTGAGTGACATTTGAAACTAAAACAAATTGTTTACTGGATTGATCAGCTAATGTAGACTGGACTGCTTATGATGAATCCCATTTGAACAAATTAAGAACAAACTCACTCTCACAAACCAGTCAGTCTGTGACTGGGCAGCATTTGTAGATCCAGTGACAGGTGACTATTCTCTTTGTTCTGTTGTGTGACTATAGAGAAAAATGGTGCATAGACTGCCCCTGCAACAATTTTTTTTTCTTTCCCGGATCATTTGGAAAAGATCTTCCGAATTGGCTCCCATGAACTGGAAGTCATTTCCACAGAACTGAGATAAATGCTGTTGGAATGAACAAAGCTGCACACAAGCTGGCTTGAAATCATTTCTGTGGTGTTTGTAAATCCACAAAAGCTGATAACTGGATGTAACTTGGTAAATATACACTGTTGTGTCTGACTGGCAGAAATATGTCTGGATGAAGCACCAATTCAATTGAAAACATTTTGGTCATGTTCAAGAGCTGTCAGGTTCAGCGTCCAATGTCCAGTGTTGAGTTGAAACCATGCAAAATTGAGGATTACAGGTTTTCAGTTACCATCAATGAAACCTGGCTTAGAAACAATGAGCCAGAATTAGACAGTCATAGGAGTGGCATACTACCACCTCCCCATGGTCTATCAAGTTCGGAAGAAGGCAAGGAAATTTCAAGATAATGATGATATATGCCTATGATAACATGAGTGAAATGACGGCACATTGCATGCCAGTGGGACAAACTGTTAATGATCACTTTGTTTCTGTGATTTATGTTCTTTCAGTTTACCTCATTTCTCTCATTTTCTGCTTTGCTATTGCCAATCCACTCACCAGTATTGTATTTTTTTAAAATAAATTCTTGTACATCTTTCTATCTCTCGTTACATCAGCTTGGCTGGATCATTTGATAGAGCCATGGACTTGAGATCTGATGTCTCGAGTTCAGTTCTACCCTGCAATAAAAAAAAATTGGCCTATTTGCTGCCCATCTTAATGTTCCAATCATTCTGGTGGCATTAGCTTAGTGTTTCACAGGGTCTCGTTCTCCCCTCTGTCTCCCCTTTCAACCCTGTTTCAAGACCAAGCGAGCACATAACAATTTTGCACAGAATTGCTGTCAAGTTTGGGTGGAGTGCATGTGGAACTGTCTGCATATGATGAATCCCTTTTGAACAAATTAAGAACAAACTCGCTCTCACAAACCAGTCTGTCTGTGACTGGGCAGCAACATTGTTACCTGTATATCATCAATGAGCAAGTGCGCCAAACCATCAAGCAGCACACTGGACCATATGAAGATCTGCTGACATCGGTTTAGAGAAAAAAAGCTATATTGGTATGGCCATGTAACAAGATCCAGTGGTCTTGCTAAATCAATCCATCAGGTAACTGTTTAAGGAGGGAGATGGAGGGGAAGAAAAAACAAAAAAAATGGACTGACATCATAAAGGAATGGACAGAAAAACATTTGCAGAGATCAAGGCTGTGGGACAAACCCGACATTGCTTGAGGAATCTGGTGAACAGTTCTTTGGTGTGTTGCCCCAAAGATGGAATTAACCCTTTGACTCCCGAACCCTGTCCCCCAGCATCCTTCATTGTCAACCATGCTAGCAAAGCAAAAACTTAACCCTTTGACTCCCTCATTTTTTCCACCAATTCCCTGTAAAAAGCTGGTGGAAAGGATGAAGTCAGAGTTAAGTTTTTGCAGTCGGTGGATAGGGTGCGGGAGGCAAAGAGATAAGGAAACAAAGATGGTGGGCGTACATAGGCCACCTAACAGACTGATACACATACATGCATTCAAGCCAATGAGAATACACCTCAGAGAGATGATGCTTACTATCTGAGGCATGAACAAGCTTGAACGGAGAAGAATTTGAAAAATTAGAACATCGAAAGGCAAGTAATGACACAAACAGTAATAGATTAGAAAAGATTTTTTTTTCCTCTGAAAGTAAACAGCACACTACTGTACACTACAATACACAACACTACACCATACTACCAACCCTGACCCAACCCAACCCAACTCGGCCACAATCCCACCCCATCCCAACCCAACCAACCCCGCATACACACACATGAATAAACATCACATGCTATTTGTAGCATAACTGTATATGGAATATTCCGAGAAGAGCAACGCGTACCATCTTCAGGCTGCAAACTGAAACTTGAACAGAAAATGGAAAAGATATGCGTGCTTTTAAAAAAAAAGAACTTAAGAAATCTTTTGAATCAAGTAGTCCACAAAACGAACATACATGTAACCAAAAAAAAAAAAAAAAATCGTAGAACTAAAAACTTTCTTTGAATGAAGCACACACATGCAGACACACATTTGACTCAATGGTTTCTCGTATTATCAAAACTAAAAATGACTTAAAAGGGCTGCAGTTTAATTTAAAAAAAGCAAAGAAAGAAAGAAAGAAACACAGGGGTACTGGACTTCAGCCCAATAATCAAGTAGTAATCTGCCTTAGTTAATAAAACAACAACAACAACAACAAAGCAAATTGAGTGGAAAGGAACGACCGAGTTCATTTATGAGGCCTCCGTTTTGTAACGTTTATTTAAAGTCCTACCACTCTAAATGTGTATGAGTACTAACGATAAGGATCGTTTCAAAATAAGCTCATAACATTGTTATTCCCCTCCCCTCCCCTGACGTGCTGGAAACAGACCAAAAACAACATCAAATTAAACCTTGGACTCTTAAAGACAGATGAAGTGATACGTAAAAAATTTAATGTACATGTTCAAAACAAATTCAATGCTCTGGAAGACGCTGGTGACAGTGAGGAACAATGGACAAAGCTGAGGAATTCGATAAATGAAGCTTGTGAAGAAATCCCTAAAGCAGATAAAAAAGCAAAAAAGAACTGGATGACTAATGAAATTTTGGGCTTGATGGAGGAAAGGAGGAAGGCAAAGAGAAATGGGAAGATATACAGGAAGATAAACAAGGAGATCAGGAATAGGTGCAATGAAGCTAAGGAAGCTTGGCTGAAATCAAAGTGCAAAGAAATGGAAGACCGACACAAAACGGATCCTCAGGGTATGTACAGACGAATTGAAGAAATTGTCCACAGAAAAAATACATGCACATCAACTGGTTGCTTGAAATCGAAAGATGGCACGCTCATCATGGAAAAAGAAAAGATATTAGACAGATGGGGAGAGTACATTAACACCTTTTTGAGGATGACAGAAACGAAGAACACATTATAAAAAAGAACTTTGAAGGACCACCCATAATGAAAGATGAAGTTAGAGCGGCACTGAAAAAGATGAAACCGGGAAAAGCCCCAGGACCAGACAACATTACTACAGAGATGATTGAAGCCCTGGAGGAATTTGGCATAGAAAAAATAACAGTCCTCCTAAATGAAATTTACGACACTGGAAAAATCCCCAAAGATATGTCAAAATCAATTTTCATTGCACTTCCAAAAAGACAGGGGCTATAGAATGCGAACTCCATCGCACAATCAGTTTGATGAGCCATGTAACAAAAATCCTGTTAAGAATAGTCGTGATGAAGACAAGGAATAGAATCAAAAGAGAAATAGCAGAAGAACAGTGTGGATTTGTGGAAGGGAAATGAACTTTTAATGCCATATACATCCTAAGAACTATCATAGAGAGGTCAAATGAGATGAATAAGGATTTGTATTTATGCTTTGTTGACTACACCAAGGCTTTCGATCGGGTAAGACATGATGAATTGATCAACCAACTGGAGAGACTCAATGTTGATTGAAAAGATCTACGAATAATCAGAAATATGTACTGGGAACAAACAGCTGCAATGAGAATAGAAACAATGTAAGCTCTTTCCAAAATATCAAAAGAGGAGTCAGACAGGGTTGTGTTTTGTCACCAGATCTGTTTTCACTTTACAGCGAAAACATTATGAGAAACCTAGAAGAAGACCCTGGATTAAAGGTTGGAGGGAAAATGATAAACAACATTCGATATGCAGATGACACCGTGCTAATTGCAGAAAGTGAAAGAGACCTACAAAACCTTGTGAATATACTAGAAATAGAAAGCAAAGGTAAGGGGCTGGAACTAAACAGTAGGAAGACTGAAGTCATGGTGATCAGTAAAAAACATGAAATCCCCTCATGCAAAACAACAACAAATGGCACAACCTTGACACAGATTGATAAATTCAAATACCCGGGAATGATCATTTCATCAGACGACAGATGCACATCAGAAATAGCCGGCAGAATCGGCCAAGCCAAAACAACATTCAAGAAGATGACAAGCATTCTTACCAACAAATGCCTATCAATTAACATAGGAAGAGAGTTCTTGAATGTTATATAGAACCAATACTGTTGTACGGATGCGAGGCGTGGACAAACAAAGCCAGAACAAGATTGAGGCAACCGAGATGTGGTTTCTAAGAAGAATGTTGAGGGTTCCATGGGCAGCAAAGAAAACAAACGAGACAGTCTTGATGGAGGCAGACACAAGTAGATCACTCATAAGGAAGATTAAGAAAAGACAGGCAACATTTATAGGCTTGTGAGGAAGGGGGATTTGGAGCACCTGGTCACAACGGGAAAGCTGGAGGGAAAGAGAGCACCGGGTAGACCCAGGGAGAAAATGCTGGACGGACTTGCAGAGTGGCTGGGGACGGGGAGGGTGTGGGGAGATGCTAGGGGCAACGAGAGATAGAGGCAGATGGAAGTCCATGATCGCCAACGCCATGCGGCAGGGCACCTGATGATGATGATGATGATGACGTGCTGAGAACCAAAAGCAAGCACGGGACGAGAGTCCGTCGGCGTAATGACATTGTATGAGACGTTC
Source organism: Monoplex corrugatus (assembly GCA_030674185.1). Lineage (NCBI taxonomy): Eukaryota > Metazoa > Mollusca > Gastropoda > Littorinimorpha > Ranellidae > Monoplex > Monoplex corrugatus. The sequence continues at coordinate 14,607 of JAPXFY010005409.1, forward strand.
CGGTTTGTAGCCTAGAGTTGAAAGTCTTACCACTCTCAGACAGTATGAGAATAGCGTTAAGAATTTTTCGTAAAGTAGCCGTAAAATTTTGTAGCTTCCATCCTGAATGAGCTGAGCCGTGGCCCTTGCGAAGGGAGGGGATGCATTTTATTAGATTTTGATTTGGTTCAGTGTTTACGTCAATACCAACATAAAGTGATATGGCCGACGGGGATTACCATCCCAGGGAAGTGAGAGAAGGAGGTCTTATTTAATCCAGAACAACAATGATGTTAAGCTGGGACAATGATAAGACCAGTTTTGATGTAGCACACCCTGGGATTCGAACCCACAACCATTAGCATGTGAATCCGACGCTGAAACTAACTGAGCTACTGGGCCCGCAGTATTTTATTAGATTGTTTGTTTGTTTGGAGTTTAACGTCCGCACCCACATAATGATACGGCAG
>JAPXFY010005410.1:0-2500 GCA_030674185.1 Monoplex corrugatus
GCCTGCACTGTTCTTTGGGTCTCTGTCCTCCACGTCTGTCTGTCCTCTGTCAGTCTACATCATCACTCCTTGCAATGTTGGCTGCCTGCACTGTTCTCAGGGTCTCTGTCCTCCACGTCTGTCTGTCCTCTGTCAGTCTACATCATCACTCCTTGCAATGTTGGCTGCCTGCACTGTTCTTTGGGTCTCTGTCCTCCACGTCTGTCTGTCCTCTGTCAGTCTACATCATCACTCCTTGCAATGTTGGCTGCCTGCACTGTTCTTTGGGTCTCTGTCCTCCACGTCTGTCTGTCCTCTGTCAGTCTACATCATCACTCCTTGCAATGTTGGCTGCCTGCACTGTTCTTTGGGTCTCTGTCCTCCACGTCTGTCTGTCCTCTGTCAGTCTACAGTATCACTCCTTGCAATGTTGGCTGCCTGCACTGTTCTCAGGGTCTCTGTCCTCCACGTCTGTCTGTCCTCTGTCAGTCTACATGTACAGCATCACTCCTTGCAATGTTGGCTGCCTGCACTGTTCTCAGGGTCTCTGTCCTCCACGTCTGTCTGTCCTCTGTCAGTCTACAGCATCACTCCTTGCAATGTTGGCTGCCTGCACTGTTCTCAGGGTCTCTGTCCTCCACGTCTGTCTGTCCTCTGTCAGTCTACAGCATCACTCCTTGGAATGTTGGTTGCCTGCACCGTTCTCAGGGTCTCTGTCCTCCACGTCTGTCTTTCCTCAAACAGGCTGAAAATCTATGGACTGTTACGACCTGTCCAGTCCTTGTCCTTGATGTTTCCTAGATACCTTGTTAGTGGTGTTCCCCTTCCTCTTTTACCCTCGAATTTCCTTGGATGACACATTTCATGAGAGTGCGTTCTTTTGTTTTTGTGCACATAACCAAACAAGGTCATTTCTTTTGAGGATGACCTGTACAAGTTTTTCCTTTGAGGATGACCCGTACAAGTTTTCTCCAGGTTCTCAGCTCGTCGAGTACGCTCTTATCACTTTTTTTTTGTCTTTCCAGTTCACCCTTGAGAGATGACTAATGAACCACATTTCAGCTGTATTTATTTTCTTTATGTTTTTTTTTTCCTTTTGGATGGTGCATCTTTCAGCTCCATACGTCAGATGGTCCAGACCGGACGTCTCATCATTCTTGTTTTTAGTTCTGTATCTATCGTTTTATCTCAGACACATGTAGATCATTCATAAGGAAGATTAGGAAAAGACAGGCAACATTTATGGGCCATTTTATGAGGAAAGGGGAATTGGAGCACCTGGTCACAACGGGAAAGCTGGAGGGAAAGAGAGCACCAGGTAGACCCAGGGAGAAGATACTAGATGGACTTGCAGAGTGGCTGAAGACAGGGAGAGCGGAAGAGATGCTTGAGGCAACAAGCGATGGAGACAGATGAAAGTCTACAATCGCCAACACCATGCGGCAAGGCACCTGGTGATGATCATCATCATCCTTGTCTTCACTGCTTTCCACATATCGCGTAAAACATAAAGACACAAAATTGAATCACATTACTTCCAACTAAACAAACAAAAACAGGAATGAATCATATAAAAACGTAAAATAACGAACACATAAAGGAAGGAAAAGAAGAAAGTAATGGACGCACTGAAGACAAATAAGAGTGGGATAAAGAGTGAACAGATAGTATGACGAAATGGCTGTCTGCATAAATATATCTCACAAGTTTACATGTATGCACAGAAACAGACTTTTGTATCAGGCTACAAGCAAGAGTGGTACGCATATATTTGTACACATAAGGCTGATGAAAATGAAAACGATGATTCGCGGAGTGGGAGTGATTGCACAGGGAGAGAGAAAGGGAGAGAGAGAGAGAGAGGGAGGGAGAGGGAGAGAGAGAGCGTGAGAAAGAGAGACAGAAAGAGAGAGAGTGTGTTTGAGAAAGAGAGAGAGAGCGTGAGAGGGCGAGCGTTTGAGAGAAATATAGCGTGAGAGAGAGAGAGCGTGAGAGATAGATAGATAGAGAGAGAGAGAGAGGGAGAGAGAGCGTGAGAGGATGAGCGTTTGAGAGAGACAGATAGATAGATAGATGGAGAGAGAGAGACAGAGACAGAGAGACGGAGAGAGCATGAGAAAGAAAAAGATGGAGAGCGTTTGAGAGAGACAGAGAGACCGTAGGAAAGAAAGAAAAAGAGAGAGAGAGAGAGAGAGAGAGAGAGAGAGAGAGAGAGAGAGAGAGAGAGTGCGTGAGAGATACATAGAGAGACAGACAGACAGTGACAGAAACAGAGAGACAAAGAGAGACAGACAGACAGAGAAAAATAGAGATACAGTACTTTATTGCATAAAGATAGTAGTAACTGAGAACAGGGATGAAAATGGAACTGGTTGTAATACTAAAGATGACAAAAGGTTTCATCTACATACTGTGTGTAGAACTAGAAAAGGGATTTCAGTCAGAATAAACAACGAAAAATATTCCATGCAGATGTATGTGAAATTCTCGTTGTACAATAATCAGTGATGTGCATGACTTA
>JAPXFY010005410.1:12500-15052 GCA_030674185.1 Monoplex corrugatus
TTCTCTTCTCTCTCTTTCTCTCTCTCCCCTCTCTTTCTTCTCTCATCTTTCTCCTCTCTCTCTTCTTTCTCTCTTCTTTTCTCTTCCTCTCCTCTTCTCTCTTCTCTCTCTTCCACTCCTCTCTTCTCTCTCTCTCTTCTCTCTCTTCCCCTCTTTCTTCTTCTCTCTCTCTCCTCCTCTTTTTCCTCTCTCTCTCTTCTCTCCTCTCTTTTCTCTCTCCCGCTCTCTTTTTTCTCTCTCTCTCTTTCCTCTCTCTCTCCCCTTCTTTCTCTCTCTCTTTCTTCTCTCCTCTCCTTCTTTCTCTTCTGCTCCTCTCTTCTCCTCTCTCTCTTTCTTCTCTCTTCTCTCTCTCATTTCTCTCTCTCTCTCCTTCCCCTCTCCTCTCTCTCTCTTTCTCTCTCCTCTTTTCTTTCTTTCTCTCTCATCTTCTTTCTCTCTCTCTTTCTCCTCTCTCTCTTTTTCTCTCTCTTTCTCTCTCCTCTCTCTCTTTCTCTCCTCTTCTCTTCTCTCTCTCTCCTCTCTCTCTTTCTCTCTCTCCTCTTCTCTCTTTCTTTCTCTCTCCTCTCTCTCTTCTTTCTCTCTCTCCTCTCTCTCTCTTCTCTCCTCTCTCTCTTTCTCTCTCTCTTTTCTCTCTCTTCTCTTCTCCTCTCTCTCTTTCTCTCTCCCCTTCCTCTCTCCTCTCTTTTTTCTCTCTCTCCTCTCCTTCCTCTCTCTTTCTCTCTCTCTCCTTCTTTCTTTTCTCTCTCTCGCTCTTTTTCGCTCTCTCTCTCACTTTTTCTCTCTCTCTTCTTTCTCTCTCTCTCTTAAATTTATTTTTTTTTTTTTTTTATTATGTTTTTTTTCTCTCTTCTTCTCTTCTATCTTCCTTCTTCTTCTTATTCTTTATCTTCTGTCCTTTTTTCTCTTCCCTTCTCTCTCTCTCTCTCTCATCTCTTTTTTCTTTGTCTCTTTTCTCTCTCTTTCCCCTCTCTCCCTCTCTTCTCTTATCTTCTCTCCTCTATCTTCTCTTTTTTCTTCTCTTCTTCTCTCTTCTTCTCTTCTCTTCTCTTCTCTCTCTCTCTGTCTTCCCCTCTCTCCTCTCTCATCTCTCTCTCCTCTCTTTCCTCTCTTCTCCCCTCTTCTCTCCCTCTCTCTCTCTCTTCTCCCCATCTTCCTTAGACCTCCTCAATTTTTTCTTTTTCCTCTTTCTCTCCTCTTCCTTCGTCTCTTCTTTTTCCCTACTCTTCTTTCTGCTCTCTCTCTTTCTTCTCCCTCCTTTTCTTTCTCAATTCCTCCTCTTCCCCGTCTTCTCCCCAAAATTTTTCTCCCTTTCCTCTTTTCTAATCTCCCCGTCTTCTTTTTCCACCTTCCGTTCTTCCTCTTCGTCCCTTTTCTTTCTTCCTTCCTCTTCTTCTTTTATCTTCTTTTCTCTTCATCCTTTCTCTTCTCCCCCTCTTCCTTTCTCCACTCTCCGTTATTTCTCTTCTTCTTTCTCTTCCTCTTCCTCCCCTTCTCCTTCTTTTACTTTTCTTCATTTTTTTTTCTAGTTTTTCTATTTTTCCTTTTCTTCACCCTCTCTCTCTCTTTCTTCTCTCCCTTTTCCCTTTCCCTCTCTTTTCTTTTTCCTCTTCTCCTTCTTCTTCTTTTTTTCTTCTTCTTCTTCTTTTTTTTTCTTCTTCTCTATTTTGTGTGTGTGTCTCTCTCTCTCCTCGTTTTCTCTCTCTCTCTTTCTCCTCTTTTCTCTCTCTCTCTCTCTCCTGTAAATATGTATTTTTTTGTCTTTTTCTCTCTCTCTGTCTTATCTCTCTACTCGCCCTCTCTCCTCTTTTCCCTCTCCACCCCCTCTTTCTCTCTTTTCACCCCCGCCCTCTCTCTCCTTTCTCTCTCCTTTCTGTTACACATCTGTCATCCCTATTTTAATTTTTGTCAATATGTCTTTCTTCTGAACGAGGAACCTATGACCTCTGTCCCCGGGGCCCCAAAACAATTTGGGGCAAACTCCGTCACAAAGCAGCCTATTAGAAAACTGCTGTCTTTTCCCATTTTCTGTGCCGCACCAATCGATTTCCTTAATCTGTTTTTTTCAACACACCCACACACACACACCCCCACACACACCACCCCACACACACACACACACACACCCCATGCTAGCACACACACACAGCACATGCAACCACACATGCACACACCACACACAACACACACACACACCACGAAAATACACCACGCGTAACTGAAAAAAAAAAGGACAAGGGGGGGCAGAGAGCGGGAGAGGGGGAAAGGTGGGGGAGAGACAGAGATGGACAGAAAAACCGAAAAACAAGAGAAAGAGAGACAGAGAAGACAGAAGAGACAAGAGACAGACAGAGACAGAGACAGAGAGGAAAACCCGAGAGAGAGAGATAGAGAGAACACAGAGAGAGAAGATAGAGAGAGAGAACACAACAACACAGACACACAGACACACACACACACAGACCGTAGATAGACAAGCAGCAGCAAAAAAGAGGGGTGGGGGACAATATTACAATCGCGGGCACGCGCGCCAAAAAAACACACACACAAAAACA